>JAPKLX010000601.1:0-38203 GCA_026898415.1 Leonotis leonurus | reverse complement strand
ATTTTAGCTTCCGCAACAACTATTTAGAGTAGGTGATACACTTTCAAAGGTCTTAAGAATACCTTAAGTATAGAGGATGTAATGGAAGAATAGGTTTTTATGTTTGCATTTTAGTGAAATATGCAGTATACCCAATTTGCATATTTTGTTTAAATGCAAGTTTTTGTTGTGCAATTGTGTTAAACATGCAGTGTAACTAGTCTGCATATTTTGTGTACATGCAAGCCTTCAATGTTTGCATTTTGGGTAGAAATGCAGTAAAGGTGACTGCACTCTATGTGTAAATGCATGTTTTGGTGCCTATATTACACATTACTGCATTGTATGTGTAAATGCAGTCAAGGTAACAGATTCTTAAGTGAATATTACAGGTCATAACCCCCCCCACAACAGATTCCAGTGCAACCAACAAATTACAGGTCATGAACATCACAAAAACCAACAAATTACAGGTCAGTCAGCAGGTCACGAACAGCACAAAAACCAACAAATTACACTTCACAACCCCCAACAACAGATTCCAGTACACTAAAACTAAAGATTTCTGAGCATAGAAACATCAACATTTCAATTTCAGTACACAAAACCTCAACTTCAGATCACAAACCTCAACATTTCAATGTCAATACACAAAACCCTAATTTCAGATCACAAAAACATCAAGTTTTCAATTCCAGTACACAAAGCCTCAATTTCAGATCACAAAAACATCAAGCTTTCAATTTCAGTACACCAAAACTAAAGATTACAGAGCACCAAAATTACAGATTAGAGATCACAATAATCAGTATTACAGATGACAATAGTACAGACTTCATCATTTCGAAATCGTATTAAAGGTGAGCAAAATCTTATCATCTCAAGACTTTCACCACTTCTCCAACACAGTGCTCTTACCACATAAAAAAACACATAAAAACACATGCATAAACCGAAGTAGGCAGGAAAGATCTCACCAGATCCAGATCCAAGTACCCCATCCGAGAACCGAGCTCCGCACCTCCAACATCCGAAGCAGCGCTGGTTACCTCAGGCTCCTCACCCCAATCCAAGTATCCCATCCCAGATCCAAGCAGTCCACCGCTCAGAATCTCTGTATCATAAATAACGACTGTTGTCGAGTAAGCAGACCCCAAGGATGTACAAATGGATAGTTCATACGGTGGATCAGATTCCACATAGGGGTAGAAAAAGTTTTCAGGATGAGAAGGGTGAAAGATCTTAATCACAGCGGGGAAAGTGGTAGGGTTCAGATTGGGGGGAGTCTGAGCTTTCTCAGATCGGGGGAAGGGGGTAGGGTTTAGCTCGGCGCTGCGGGGGGCGAGGACAGAAGGCAGTAACACCATAGTAGCGCCGCTTCGGGGGAGGCAGTGGAGAGGTTGGTTAGGGTTTAGGGCGATGCTTCAGAGGAGGGGGGTGAGATGTTGGAGAAGATGGGTGGGATGTAATGGAGTATTCGAGAATGGGGTTTCCAGAGAGTAGGGCAACAACACTTGGGGTGGGTATTGGGCTATGGAGTAGGTGGAGATTTCAATGGAGGCGTATGAAGAAATCGAGAAGTTGGTGGAGATAGACTTTGGAGGCATATGAATTGAAGACAGACGATGGATATAGGTTAATGGGTATGGGGTTTAATGGGTTGAATAAATGTATTGGGTTGAATAAATGGTTTGGGTTGGGTTAAAGATAATTGTAATTAGGATTGAGTTAAATGTATTAGGTTAGATTAATTAATTACAAAATTACCCCTTATTATTTTCCAAAATGGAAACAGGACAACAATAGTGGGACGTCCCAAAATGGAATACAGGACAACAATAGTGGGACGGAGGGAGTACAAAATATTATTTATATACAAAAATATCACTATCAATTATAACCAACTGACAACTGTAAAGTGTGTAAACACAGGCGACTATTAAAATGACACGTGTTCATTTTCAGCAATCTGCTCATTCACCTTCATCGATCAGTCCATCCTCAACAATCTGCTCATTATTATCGATCTATCCATCTTTATCAATCTGCTCAGTATTATAGATTTGTCCATCTTTATTTATTGATCTGTGTTTAGATGACGATCTGTATTTAATCTGTCCTTAAGATGGCCATCAAGCCGGCCATCAGTCAGCTCATTATTATCATCTCTACAGAGGCTACACAATTTTAGTTGTTGAATGTCATATACATATTGCAAATTTAATGTTATCAAAAGTAATGAAAATGGCGATCCACGTATAAGCAACACAAATGTTGGATGTTAATCTAAAAGTGCACTTCCTTCCTTGACAAGCACAAAAAGGCCGCCATCTCCTCTTGATATCCGGAAATCATTGTCGAGGTATGTAGTGAGAAGCCATGACTTCGCCCCTCGATCACCTGGAATGGGAACCTTCAGCGGAGGCTGCCCAGAGATGGTGCGAGCTATGCCCTCAATAGCATTTTGAAGTGGATCCAAAGATTGCTGTACTGCTGATAAACTTATGTTCTGCCCAAGAATATTGACACTTTGTGGAAGATCTATGCTTGACTTGATTTCTGGTGGCTTGAATTTCCCTTCTTTAAATTCCACCTGCAAAAATATGAAGTAGGAATAGTTAGATAATATGTATCACCATCTATGCCGATTAGCATGTTGGTATATATTATTGCAAGAAACACCAAAATTCGTTTAACAGAGCTTTTTTAGACCAGGTAATGGCATTTAAAACATCTCAAACATCCATTCATTTCAAACTTTAAAATGTATATATGACTATATGTGACGGAGAAAGTTGTCTGATTTATTTCTTGTTTATCAATTTGCATACATGAAAGAAGTACCTGTATTCTTGATGGGCTACGGACTTCAAAGGATGCTATAGCACTAAAAGAGAAGGTGGAAACGGGACTCGATATTGTGGTGGAGTTTTCAATGGTGAAGCTGCTTGTGTCAATAAATTGGGTGATTTTTTCAACTTTCACAAATTGAAGATTGCCTACTGCCAGCAGAGGCAATAATTCAGAGGAGGCTGTGTACCTGAAAAACATGGAAATGAGAAATGAATAATGAAAAATCTGAGGAATTTCTGCAAATATACAGAGCTTCATATCTCACATCAAAATCAGCTATTTAATTTCTGTATTTAGTGATCTTAAAAGAAGTGAACCAAATTGTTCAGTAATTAAATGAGCATTTCAAAATTCTACCATGTTGTAGTGCATCCGGTTTTCAATATTTAATTTTTTCAGACTATTCTAAGTTTCAAACAATACATTCATTCAATTAAATATAGTTTGCCATCTTCAGACCGCACGTTTTCAACTCACCAAGAGCCAGGTAAAATCTGGCAAATAAGATCTTACAAACAATTTTGGAAGTCCCACTTGCAGCAACATGTTAGAGACATAGAGCAACTTATAGTTTTTCAAAGTATTTCTCATGGTTTAACGAGTGCATAACCAGTGCTAGTATGGTGGTCTGACTCTTGTGAGCCAATCACTTTAAGAGGGGAACCTTGATCCTCAGGTCGTAACCCAAGGTGTGTCTTACCAGGAGGTAAACACTCCTTTGATTAAGGCATTATGTTTCTAAGCAAATCATGAATTCCAAAACTTTTGGTAAGAAGTAAGCAGTTTTATTCATAGTGTAGCAACCCAGCCCAAAGTTAAGATGTCTGCTCCCCATTTCCGTACAAACACGATATCATCTGCATTGGTCTTAGGCTTGAACCTAAACAGTTGAGTGTGACTTCCTCTCTGTCAGTGCTTTTATGAATTAGAGTTCCAAAATTCCTTTCCTTCAATAGCTAAGGTTTTGTGTCATTTAATATCAGATTTCAAAGAATTAAGGGTAAACATCAGTATCAATTCCAAAATTAGGTAATGGAGGTAAAATGCACTGCTGATAAAGTGAAGATCACGAAGAAGAAGAAATATAGAATTAAGTAACAGTAAACTCCAATACTCAGAAACATGATGATTCTCCCCCATCGAAAACACGGCGCAAAACAATACTTCTGTTTCATGCCCTAGACTCCAAACAATAACTAATAAATACTAGTAAGTTCTATCACAAAGCCCATGCAAAAGCCCCTAAAGAAACATGACCCAAAAACAACTGAAATAATAAAATAACGTAAATAAATATAAATAACTCGGTAAAACATTCTCAGTGGATTAATATTATTAGAGATTTGAACTTATGGCTTTGAATATGATTTAACCAAATGCAATCTAAGTGATAATGATTTTTCGCCTTCATGACATAGGTCCCTTACATACACACTTAACATGTTTCAGAGGACTATAGCTACTTTAGAGGAAATATATGAAGCAAGAAAACCAAACTCAGAGCATCCCATCTAATGTGCCCTTTGACAACAGCATAAATCCTAAATTCCAAATAAACATTTGAAACAAGTTTGCCAGTAAGGAATTTTCTCAGTTCTACACAACGAATATTAGAGCTATGAAGTTGATATGGACGAATATCAACATAGCTTATATCCTAAACTATTTACGTATAAAATGATTAAATAAATAATTCTTTAGAGGTCTGTTGTCTTCATGGAAGACATCAAAATTTATTTGATAGGTTTGCTATGGCAGAGCTCGTATAGATCCAAACATTCTGGCTAAGCAGACCCACAAGGCTCTGCTTGCCACAGACTATCTAGTTTTACAATGAGCTCTTTAGCTTAATGGGCTTAGGCCCAGAAAGGCATTCTTGTCTTACATAGGGTCTGCAACAGCGTGTTTTAGATGAATAAAGCACTGACATATGTCAAAACACTCCTGAACACATAATAACTGTCAGCCACGTGGAAAGGTGATAACAACCTGATGGGACCACTGCTGACGTGGCTCTGTTTCATTGGAGAGGATTTGGTAAAATGTATACATGTCTAAGGTTGTTATTCATGTGGTATGACCTTTTTACCCTCGTTATACCTAACTATATATATCTCATCATTTGCTTTGCACAACACTTTATTTTTTTGACGCACTTAACTCTAAAACTCGAACACTTCACGCATTCATTACTTAGTTATAAATAGTCAATTTTCCACTGATACAATAATGAATACTATTTTTTCAACAAGTTTGATTGGTTAATACGAGTTGATTTTCTGTTACGATAAATTGATGAAACAATAGCTGGACCAATAGCTGCTTCAGCGGCTGCAATAGTTATAACAAAAATGGAAAAAATGTCTCCTCTTAATTGACGATTATCAAAAATTGCATTTAACTCTTTCAAGTCTGCTACGAGCTGACTTGAACGTCGGAGATTCTCCCCAGAGAACTTCAACCCTTCTCTGGTCTTGTTTTGCAGGTTCTGTCAGCAAAGTTGAGACCAAGCCATTCACGTCACAACTCTTTTTCATTAAGCTCAAGATATGAACATCAAATCTCTTGGAGCCTTCATACTTTTTTCTATTTATTTGTTGTAGACTGATTATCAATCCAACAAAAACCTTCTGAAAAATTAACTAGGTAACTAATGAAGAAGCTCACTCGTAACAACTTCTAGCACTAATATTCAGCACTATTGCAGAAATCGCCTTAAATTAGAACACAATGGCTTGGTTTTGCCTTTCTTTACAAATACTCACAATAGAGCACAAAGCTCTAATTTACAGAAGAATGTTAGCATTTCTTCTTTATCTCATTAGAGAGAGTCCTCACAAACAACTTTTTCATCACAAAAATGACAACCAATTAATCACAGATAACAAAGCTATCATAATATTTATTATATGAGTAAACACATGCATAAAATCCGCAAGTTAACAATGGGTCTACCATTTTTTGTCTATTTCTTCCAAGAACCAGCAACTACTGGTGAAAAGATCATAAGTAAATTTATGGCACTCTATGTTATCTCACCAGTTGCAAAAGTTCAAACGCCATAAAATTAGGCTGACGATGATCCAAAACGAGAGCTCATTGACTAGAAAAACCCACATAAACTGAGCTTATAAATTCAAAACATTATCAGTGGATTAAATATCCTTATAGATTTGAAATGTGTGTCCATTATTAGCACCCAAAACAACTTCTAAGACTAATATTCAGCAATAATTGCGAACCCATACATACTGTAGAAATCCCCTAAAATTATTTATTTTAAAAACAACTTTTTCGTCAAAAGAGTAAAAGATGAATAAAACTGACTCACACTAAAATCCAGTTCCCATCGAGCAAGTCGGGGCATTCAGTAGGGGCGGGTGTGGGATTGGCTGCCTCCAATTGAGAAACAAGCTCAAGTGCCTCAGCCCGGACTTCGGCGGAGGTCCGGAACCCAAAATCGGACCCGTAAACAGTATCCACCAGAGCCCGTTTGAGCTCCCAGAGCCTCCCGCCAACGTCGTCTTCTAATTCAACAACCGGGCTGGTTCCATTGCTGCCGAATTCAACTTCTCCTCCCCACTCGTCGTCGTCCTTGGGAGGATCCGAGGCCGAGAATCTGGAGGCGGGTTCCGGTTCGGGCTCAGATTTCTCCCCCCATTCGTCCACGAACGCAGGATTTGGAGGAGGGTCGGTGGGATCGTTAATGCAGCGAGTGGAGAAGACGCGCCTGGAGCTCTGTGAGTAAGATATAGAGTGGGATTTGAGAGAGAAGAAGGTGGTGGTGCTGAGTTGTTTATGCGAGAGAGATAGGAGAGTAGAAGGTGGGCAGAGGCTGAGGAAGAGCGACATTGATAATTGATTGCAGTTTTTGAGTTTGAAGGAATGGAAAAAGGATTTCTTCACTTGCTTAGTTTTCTTGTGCTTGTGCCGTGTGCATCACATAAAATAAATAAATATAAATAAATCAATCTAATTTGGATTTAATTTCACTTCTTTACTTTGCGTTGCTAAGATTATAAACATGTGGGGTTGGTTGATCCAAAGTTGTTCGGAACCATGCGATGGCATGCCATGCCAAACTTGGTTGATTTTCAAGTAAAATGACTAAATTTTACTCCTTCCGTCCCATGATTGTTGGACTCGTTTGACTAAATCAGTGAGTGCTTTAACAGTCCACATAAGTATTGGCAGTTTATGTATTACGTAGAAAAAGAAACGAATTATGATCGCTGTCTCTCAGTTCAGTCCAGTCCACTACACTTGAACAAGATCTGCAAGAAATTAGGAGAGCACAAGACCAAGTCAACAAATAGTTATGTTTTTACCAAAAAAATAGAAATCTATTCATATCTATCTTTTTGGATAAAGATGTTGATTTTGTGCAGTCTTCTTCACCTAATATTCGAATTTAAACAAGCCTTCAACATAATAACAACTTTTGGATAAGATTTGATGTGCTTATATAAATAGATGAGCCAATGCATCTAAAGGTAGTTGTTACGTCCCCAAGATCGTGGTCTAGTGGTGGTGCAAAAGTTGGCCGAGGCCGAGTCGAGACGTGGTGTAGAGACACAACATGACGTGGTGTCTGACGTTGCGTCGGGACAACGTGAGTGTTGTCCCTTGTGCCAAGTGGAGTGGCACAAGAATAGTACGGGACATGAGACGGAGACGTGGGGCGAGACATGTGCGAGACGGGGGCTAAGGCGTGGTGCCAAGGCCCGGTGCCGAGCAAAGCGGCACAGTGATAACCAAGAGTGGCACGCGCGTGTGGCGCACGCGCGTGTGGCGCACGCCACTGGCCGAGAGTTGGCTGAGAGTGGCGCGCGAGCATGGCGCGCGCCCCTGACCGAGAGCTATCGAGCGGCGCGCGAGAGTGGCGCATGCCAAGGGACCGAGAATTGTGCGCATGCGGCATGGGCGCGGCACATGTATGGAACAGGTGTGGCACGAATGTGACACATGCGCGGCATGGGCGCGGTACATGCACGTCATGGGAGTGGCACATGTGCGCGTGGCACGGAGCGTGACGCGGGCGTGGCGCGTGTCGCGGGCGATAGTTGCGCGGGTCACGGACCACGGTCAGTTGGTTGCAAAGTTTTTGGGCGCGGAACGAGACGAGACCATGTCAAAGGAGCGTGAGCAAATTGTGGGAGACGGTTACAGTAACAAACCCCACGTTTTGGGAAGTTGTTGGAGGACCGAGTCTTGAATGCACCAGATGACGCCACATGGCACTTAGATTGACTTAGTCTAGCTCGTTAGGCCCCAAGCCCATTGTAAGCCTAGTGAAGGGGGCGTGTCCTTCACACTTATAAAAAAGACCTTGAGTTGCACACCCCTCTCTAGAAGCTCTTAGTGTGAGACATAGCCTTAGGCCGAGTGTGAAATAACTCGAGTGCTAGATTGAGTGGGTGATTGTGTGCAAGCCTTGGTTCCTTTTTATGTGAGTAATAAAAGGGTTTGAGAACGAGATATCTTGTAAACTTGAGTGTGTCTCTACTTGTATATATTGTGTCCATTGCGTAATACATAATTGTGGGTAAGGCTCGGGGCGACATAATCATTCCCTAGGCAAGGGCGAGTGCTCGTTTGAGAAGGCTGGTCAAGGTTGTGTGCCTTGTCCCAGGCACAAGGCAAAAATTTTGGGTCATCAAGTCACCCCGTGACAGTAGCCATCATAGACTCCCATAAGTGAGTATAAGATTTATTGAGAGCCTAAGAGCATCCCCATGGGGTGCCTCCCTAGTCCGCCGGGCAAGGGTAGGGGCAGTCGACCTCTGGAGTCCGTGTGTGAGGCTACTGCTGCAGGTTGAAGGCTTGGTAGGTTAGCCTCTCGTTTGTGAGGTAGCCTCTGGCCTCCGAAGGCTGCCCCCTGTTTTGCTGCTGCGGGTGGGGACTCCGTAGCCCCCAATTTTCCTTTTTTCATTTTAATACATAAATTCATCTATAAATACCATATTTCAATTACACATTTTACACATATTCATTCATTTTCATATTTCAACTTTAATGTAATTTTCATTTATAATGTAAGGTTTTCAATTATTGTAATTTGATTATTTCTAAGTTAGGTTTTTTAATTATTGTAATTTCAATTTCTAAGTTAGGTTTTTAATTATTGTAATTTCAATTTTAATGTTGATTTCTAATTAATGTATTTTAATTTTAATTTTCATTTTTTTATTATTGTATTTAAATTAAAAAAAATTATTGAATTTAATCTAATTAAATAAAAAATATTAAAATAAAAATTAAATTTTAATAACATATTTGTTAATTTAAATTAATAAATTTAATTCATAACAAATATCCGAAAAAATAATACATAAATGTAATATCCCGCTATTCTACTAGTAGTTATCATATACTGAAAATCAGGATAAGAAAATTTCATAATAAAAGTTTAGAATATCGATCACCTAATCGATATTAGTAATTATTATTTGAGCATATTATATTTGTTATAGTAAAAATAGAAATCTCGCGAGCTCGTTTGGATAATGAGGTTATTCAAAAAGACGAAACTAATTAATTTCTTGCGTTGCATAATTGATTTCAGTTCGATATAGTGACTAGAAGCTATTACAATTTAAGACTAAAGCTTTAAGGATATTGATACCTTAATGAGATATTAATTATTTACCTAGAAAATGTATAACAAAGTAGTAGTATATTTAGATATTATAGAAATGTGTATTACTTAACATTGAGATAGTGATAATGCATAAAAAGAATTATAGAATTAAACATATTAGATAAATGATTGAGAAGTTAATTAAAATTATTGCAAAGAAAGATTAATGCTTAAGGAATTATTATTGATAATATGATATCTTAGTAATTATATAAATGACATACTAAGTATTAACTAATGCAGTGCAACATTGTATTGATCTCTTGTATTAGACAACATATATATATTATAGTGTCATTCATTTACATAAGATAACTATATATACATATCTATTAATAATACAGATTTTTATTGTTTATTTTAAAATGAAACTATCGTATATTATTAAGGGCAAATAGTGTACAATAGCAAAGTCTACAAATTAGTGGATAAAAATAGGTATGCAAACCTATAGATATGCTTTGATGGTGTATCATAGGGAAACAAAACAAATCTGCCCATTGAAGATTGCATTCACACTTAAATAAATAATCAAAGCTGGGAGGAAACGTGTCTCGATGGGAGACTGCAGCACTCTTCCTCACTGCTCCTGCAAGAAAAGGGCACTCTTCCTCACTGCTCCTGCAAGAAAAGGGAGTAATATTACTGGCTAGTAGCTGTCCCAAATCAGACCTACAGTGATTATATCACTAAAAATAGAAGCAAGAAATAGATAGAAGACTTTGGGGGAAAACACTCAAGTACATAGAGATATCTCTTTATGAAACATAAACAATACAACTGGCCTATTTATACACTACGACATCCAGCAAACACACTCTTAACACTTTGCAAAATAGTCTCAACATCACTAGAATCTGATAGAACTTAAGGAAGTGCTCTGCCCAAATACTCGCTCCACAAGAAGTGCTCATCCATCTCAAAGCAAAGAAGTATTAGTTCTTGAGGTACATCAAGTTAATATTTTGGTTTTGTTCTTTTAACATTTTAGTCTTAAAGCATTTCTTTACCTTAAAACAGATTTAGGGAGATAAAACCCCCAGTTAAAAAAAAATTCTCTTCTCCGTTTTGAACAATAGAGCAGATTCTAAGACACATAATATATATACTAGTTCCTCATAACAACATTAGAACTCAAGGAATACTAAAGAAGAACATAGACACACATTTCAGAATTTAGAACGTGTGCATATTCTGATTTTCAAAACATAGAGATATATGTATATGTGTGTGAGTATACACGGTTCATACCTTAGTCTTATTCCTTAGCATTTAGTTCAAGACCTTCTTTGTCAGTCTTTTTTTTTTTTGCTGTATTACAGAAACCATAAATCTGAACTTAGACTCCATCCTCCACAAAACTTTAAGAACAAAGAGGTAAAATTTAGAAGCTTTTAAATGTTTAAGTTCAGAATTAGCAAGCCTAGAACTTAGAAGACTGAGAAGCTTGTTTAGATTCTAAATTGGTTAGAAAACAAACACAGAATTCAGAACACACATACATATATATATATATATATGTATTCCGATTTAGAACCAACATTCTCAGAAAATACATATTGCACAACTACATAAACTGAAAACCTCATTTCAATCTTTTAATTTATGTTTAGTATCTTTTAAACTAAACATAAGAGTTCAAAACACATTCAAATCAAGAATAGACACTTTCTCTTCATACCAACATTTTAAATCAGTATGTTGGGTGATCTAAACTATGGGAAATATGTAGAGGCAAGCTTCAAGAACTTAGAAAATAATATTTCATACAGAACCATTCCCACTCACGGCCAAGTTCGCAGGACATCTTCATAACTAGAAATTAAATCCCCAAACACCCCAACTTCCCAATCCACTCCCAGAATGAGAAACATAGAATAATTTTCACCTATATTAGAATATACAGCCTATTTTGTAGAAAAAAAAAAGAAGAAGAAAGAATCAACAGCTAAAATTTATAGAAATCATATTCAGATTTGAGCTAGGGATTTTTTGCCCAAGAACTCATATTTAACCAAATATCACAACAAATTAAACATGCAGAATACTAAAAATTTAGAAATAGATATGGCATTCTGAAATATAAAAAGATGGAAAAATATTAGAGTCTACCTGTGAAAGGTCGACGGCGGCAGCTTCAGGGGAAGCACCGACGTGTCTGCCGCTGTTACATTCCATCGAGAGCAGCTGAGTCTCGGTTGTCCAGTAGAGGAAAGTGCCGAGATTCGATCAAAGAGAAGAGAGATAGAGATTGAGAAAGATGTTGTAAAAAAAAAAAATTCAGAAAAATAGGTAGAAATTAAACTAGGAAGAGATGTAGAAAGAAAAGGGAGGGAGGATTTTACCTTAGAGGAGAAGATCACCGGCGACTGCTTCCTCCGACGAACCTTGCACCGTCTGGCAGACGATAAAGGGGAGGAGCTGGCCGACAGCTGCTGCTGCAGGTCGTCTGGGAGGAGGCACCGGCGAGAGAGAGCTCGAGGAGACAGAAAGAGAGAACCAAGAGAGGGGGAGAAGCAGTTGAAGAAGGGAGGTGGCATCGGCGGCTGCGTCGATGGGAGAAGAACGGCGAGAGAGACAGAGGGAGAAACGAGGATGGAGAGGGAGATAGAAAACAGATGGTGATTCTGTAAAGAGACGATAGAAACGAGAGAGAGACGAGGGAGAGAAGCAGCATTGTGTCTAAAGCTAGGGATTGGGATAGTTTAGGGATTAAGTTGGGCCAGATATGGGTAAAACCAATGGGCCGGGTCAAGAATTTTAACGGGCTGGATTCATTCAGAATGGGCCGAGTTTAAATATTGTCAATGGGCCCGATCTGGGTTAAAACAAGTTGGCCTGTGTTAAAATTGTTTGGGCCTGAATTAAAATTTAATGGGCTGTAGGTAATTAAATTAGAATGGGCCGGGTCAGATGTATCTTACGGGCTGAAATTATTTAATAGTGGGCTGAAAGAAAGATGATAAATTGGGCTTGAATTTAAAATTTAATGGGCTATTATGTTAGAATGGACCCAAATTAAGTATTTAGAATGAATTAAATTATCTCTTAAGAATGAATTAATAAATTAAATCGTTGGAAAGATGAGTAATTAAATGGATTGGATATAAATAATTAGATTAGATCCAATAAATCGATTGAGTTATGAAATTAGTAGTAATATGTCAATGAATATTAAATTCTTAAATAGTATTAATTAAATTAATACTATCTAGTAGAGACTTAATTTAGCATTCTAATTTAGAATTTAATTATTCAAGTAAATTACCTTGAATAATTATAGTACTCATTATTAGATTAATTGGGTAAAGCAAATAAAATATAAGCGATTAATAAATCAAAGGATGATTTAAAATCCTACGAAATTAGTTATAGAAATCTTTAAGTACTCGAATATTAGTCGAGCAAAGGATTAGAATAATTAATGAAATAATAGAATATTATTTCATTAATTTAGATGAAGTAAATTATATACTCACAAGGAGTATCTTCCTCTTAATTACGATTAAGGTTACGGAAGAAGGAAATACTAAACGAGAAAGAATTCAGATCCTATCGAAGGAAGCTATTCAGGTAGGCTTTCTTATACAACTAAAATTATGTGTGTTGTATCAGTTTATGTTTCATTTCAAAAAGCATTTGAACTGAAATTATATTTCAAGTATTGTCTTGCCATAAATGTTTTATGTTTTGTATGAAACATATCTGTTATGATTATGAAATCGAATTCGGGTTCCAGTGGGTTAGCGTCCCCACTCGAACTAGTGTACACAAGGACCGTGAGTCATCTTAGCGGGTTGGCCGGTCAAGGTGTCCGTGGAAGGTGGCCACCTTCCCGGCACATAGAAATTACAGATATGATTGATTACTCCAGAACTTAGACTGGCCAGTCGAATTTTAAGAATCACAAAGGATTTAGTGAACATAGGTTCTTTAGAAACAAAACCCCTATGTTTCACTTACAATGGCATGACAATTATATATGTATGAATGCGATTTTGGCATGTGTCTACTGAGTACTTTTGTACTCAGCCCTGCATGTATTTATAAATGTGCAGGTTGAGCTGTGATGTCAAGGAGGAGTGCTCAGCGATGGTTTTGTCGAACTCATAGCATAAACTCTTGGGGGTTTACATGTCTTCATACATGTAGACTTAGAAAATGATCCAACTTCCGCTGCAAACACTCTTTTCAGTATTCAGTATTCCTAGAAGTATTGATCAATGATTTATGTATTTTGATATCGGATACTCAGTACCAAATTTCGTGCACGAAAGTTTATTCATTGAAGCACTTTTCATATATTCACCTTCGAGTTATTACCCATGTTCTTATCCATTTCTATATTCTATTCCTGAGTCACGGTTATACCCATCGTTACTACAGTTAGTGAGGGTGGGTCGTGACAATAAATCATAAAAATATAAAACAAGTAGAGAGCCCCAAGTTGAGAGTCTCCCACTACAGGAAACCAACACAAACTCTCTAAAAATTGTGGACTCCACACAAAAAGTTTTATTTATTTACGAAATTGACACCGAGAGTCTCACTTAGAGAGACCCCATTGGGGATGCTCTCTCTAAACCATTTAATCCTTTATTTTTTTTTTGATATTGGGCTTGTGTGTGAGGAACCTTATGAGAGAAGCAACTATCGAGTTTGAGGATTGTTAGCTCGGTTGGGTCACAGGTATTGTGGACTCAGGCGTTGATATTTTGTGTATCTCTTAAACTCAATATAGTGGATTGTTTTCTCGAATTCAAAGCCCTCCAGACATAAGCGTGTTCTCGCTGAACTGAGTTACCAATTTTGTGTCTTTATGCATCTATGTTTACATCTTGTAAATGACCACAAGTTAAGTAATATCACACACAACTTCTGTGGGAACTGTGTATTGTGTGGTGTCTCGAATATGTGCAAATGTGATTCGAAATTGATGGAGTGGAGCTAAACGTGAAATTGAGTTGAACAAGTTAAGAAGGACATGTGGCAACTGAGGATTAAATGTTGGAAAGAGAAAAATATAGAGTTAACGTATGTTCATATACAGTACAACCTATATAAATTAATATCCTTGGGATTATGGAATTTTATTAATTTAGAGAGATATTAATATATCGATAAATTAATAATTTATTAATTAAAAGAGAGACTTTCTAAATTCAACAAATTTGGTACATGTATTGAAAATAAATGAATTTATTATGTTTCAATTAATTATATTCATAAATCAACAACCAATTCATTGTGTATCTACTTTAATATATTCATGCAATTAACAATTACATATATGTATCAATTCATTGTCAATTAAATATATTCATGCATCATAAATGAAACATATACTATATAAATCTCGATATGGAAATAAAATAATTCATAACACCCAAGTCCCAACTATGTCTTCTCATCTAAAAGGCATCACAAAATCATCCATGAATGATCAAATGCGTAAAGCATTATGTGAGTATAAGAGAGATCATCCCACATGCACTCAAAAAGATTTACAAGAGTGGGTTGAAGAAAAATATCGTTTGAAAGTTAAGTCAAGGTACAATATCAAACACTTTCAAGAGATCATCAGAGTACCTTTCAGCCAACAATGAAGCTTTTGTATCCTCAACACCCTCCTGAACATCAATTTTCTCAAGGTTGGCTTGAAAAATTCAAGGTTAGACATGGTATTAAATCATTCCATCATTTTGGAGAAAGTGGTTCGGTTGACATGTAGGACGTGGAAATGAAACTGGAGGCCATAAGGGAGAAAATAAACCAATTTCCCATGAAGGATGTTTTTAATTTGAATGAAACAGGTCTGTTTTACAGGTTACAAGCTGATCACTCTCTTGCAACCAAGCAACTTGAGGGTAGAAAGCAAGACAAAGAGAGGCTTACGGTTGTTATTTGTTGCAACGAGGATGGTTCAGAAAAAATTCCTTTGTGGATTATTGAAAAATATGCAAAGCCTCGTTGCTTCAAAAACATCAACATGAGCAACATCAATTGTCATTATCGTGCCAACAAGAGGGCATGAATGACTAGTGTGCTTTTTGAAGAATATGGTTTGATCACAAAATGAATGGTAGAAGAATCTTGTTGATGGTTGACAATTGTCCAGCCCATCCAAAAAAATATTGAAGGGTTACAGAATGTTGATCTATTCTTTTTGCCACCTAACATGACATCAAAGATTCAACCATGTGATGCAGGAATAATTAGAGCTTTCAAGATGCACTATCATAGGATTCTACAAAAATCTATTGGAAGGTCATGAGTTGGGGCTACCTAATTCCAAAAGGATTAATGTTTTAGATGCCATCAATTTTGCAGTCTTCGCTTGGACAACCAATGTTTCTCATGTGTCAATAGCAAATTGCTTTAGGCATTGCAAAATCCGTTCAAATGAAGAAATCTCACTCGACTCAAGTGAGACAAATTTTGAAGAAAGTCTACATGAGTTTGACAAATTTTGGTTATCGCAATAAAATGGACGTCAACAAACTGGTGGACTATCCAGGCGAAAATGATGAATGTGCAATGGTTCAAAATTTAGAGGAAATTGTTGCTGATATTATTGAAGATCCTACTAATGACGAGGCTGAAGATGACTCAATACCGATGGAACCAGTCACGAGAAAGGAGGCTTTGAGCGCGACAACAACTCTTCACAATTTTTTGTTGCAGCTAGAGAACTCGACACCGGAACTCTTGGCAGCAATTAAAAAAGTTAGGGATGAAATCCAATTAGATTTAAATTTTAAGAAAAATCAAATAACAATTGATTCATATTTTAGCAATTTACCATAATATTTATAATTTTTGTAATATTTATGAATTATTAATTTAGAGTTTTGATGGGACCTAATATTTATAAAGGGATTTTCCAAAAACTTATTATTTTATTATCTTATCGAAATTGATGATTTTTTACAAAGGCCCAAGTCGGGACCGGAAGATTTTATTATTTTAGAGAGGTTATTAATTTATCGAGTATTAATTTTTAGATGTTTTACTGTATTAAGGGTTGTGGAGGAACAACCTTACCCTTATCTCACTAACTCTCTAGTCAATTATATTTTTTTGGAGAAGACATCATATTTTGTCTATAAATATTGGAAGAGTTCTCAGTATTAATGGGCGAGCTGATCGAACATTCAATGCAAATTTTTCTTAGCATAATCGAGTCTAGAGTGTGAGAGTTTTATTGAGAGTTATAAACACTTCAAGGAGAACTTTGTATTCATGAAGTGCACTTTCCATAGCTTTTTTTATCTCGATTGTTTTTGTAATTCACATTCTTTTAAATTAATGAATATTTTGCCAATGGGTCAATTAAACTCATGAAAAAATAATCCATTGTGTTCGTTCATTTACATATATTTTTCGTTGTGTCTAGTATCAAAGTTCTCTGAAATTTGATCACAATTTTGGTCGAATTTTTACCATTTGCGAGCATAAATTCTTTCAATTGACGTCAAAGCGGGCACTAGATACACTTGTTGCATATCCAAGGTTGACATTAAAGTTGTCATCACAATGAATCTCTATATTCGTGAGCTCCAATTCTTGATGGAAACTAACTACAGTTTTTGGAATATAAGGACGATGTCCATTATCGAATCTGTTAGACCTAAATGGTGTAAATCTAGGTTCTCGCAAATATACGAGGTCTATTGTACGTGACAAGTTAGCCCCGGACGAATTTTAATGGAAAGCTTAGCAGGGCGATTTTAATCCTAAATGTTATTAAAACAAATAAAAGAGAAATTCTAAACACTCTAATCAAGAATAAGCAGAAGAAACACAAAACAAAATAAATAAACAAGCATAATAAACTGGTGGGATTCCGGATTTAAGGGCTTGGAGTTAAGAAAATGTATATTCAATTAAATCATGCACCTATAAATCATGCAATTGTCGTTCATTAAAGGTTTCCTAATAGTTAGTCTATATATTAACTTACGTATTCATAATAGATGACAATCATGACTCACGTATTAGATCACCCCTGAAAGAATTTCTTAATTAAGAACAATGATTCGTCGTGAATTAATGATTTCCTAGAGATGCTTAATCATCTAACTCGGTATTAGATAACTAAGTTGTAATTTTAACTCACGTATTCGAATTACATAATAGGAATATCATAAATAACCACGAATTTAATTCATACGTCTACGATTTGGAATTATGATGATTTAACCCTAAGTTCTATATTGAAATCATCTCTCGATCTCAACCAATAAATAATAAATTAAAATGGTGGCCAATCGCTTCAATTAATCAAACATATGTTAAATCAATGGAGCATGAATCAAAGAACAATCAATAATAAATTAAAGAAATTCATAAACTTTGGTAGAGAAAAACAAATCAATTCATTCAATATTCAAGAATAAGAGACACTTAATAAGAATAAATCTTGGATTGAACGTTGATCTCACCCTCAATCCTTCGTCCCGAAGCGAAATTACAAAAAAATCAAAGTGAAAAAGTGTATTTAGGGTTCTCTAGAAGAAAAGGGGGGAAATAGTGCTGAAATACGTACAAAATTGATGTTTAAATAACATAATTCGCTACCTAAAATTGCGTCCAGCGGCCGCTGGGGGTCCAACGGTCGCTTGGGTTCACTCTCTGCCTGCTGCCGCAGCACAGGCCCAGCGACCGCTGGCATGTGAAAAATATGAAAATTTGGAAAATATAGAATTGAAACTCGTCTCAATAGGAGTCTGTAGCCGCAGACTGATCCAAATTCAAAGTTGTAACGAAGGAGAACATGCCAAAACAAAATTGTTCCGCAAGATGTAACAATTTCGCATATGGTCATGCTCTCGCGTACTTTCTCCTCTCGTCTTCTGCCTGTAACTTCTAGCAAGCTCTAGTCTCGGCTCGTCCTTTATGCTTCCTCGTGCCAAACTTCATTTCCACGACTCTATTTCGCGCCATTTTTCTACACCAAGCAAGCTACACTCAAATTCGACACCCGACATAATAAGGAACAAAATACTAAGTACACAATCACGGTATAGACACATCTCACATCTCCGTAGCATCGACATGTTAAATTCCCTTTATAATTGAAGGCGAGCAAGAACGTTTAAGGGTAATGATCATTGGGTATGAACTTCGATGGATCTCAATGTGGTTTCTCATACTCATTATCAAAGATGGAGTAGAGCTCACGAACTTAGCTCGACAACTCATTACGCCCTTCCAGTGTTTTTATTCAATATTTTTTTTTTTGAGAATTTCTTCTCTATAATTTTTTTTAGACAATAAAGGGAATAAACACGTAAATGACAAGGGAGTATCACTCATAATCCAAATCATGAGTTAGCACAAGTTATCTAGCTAAGAAACATGCCCTACTAAACAAGCCTAATCAAACAATATGGCCTAATCAAAAATCGAACCAATCTAAATCCTACCATCATTCATACCACAAACCAAGACTTAACATGCTAATAAACGACTTTCATCAAATACGTTTGTAATTAAACAAGCAAGAAAACACCCATACGATCAAGACAGGGAGGCATAAACAAATAACAAGGAAACACAAGCAAGTCCACCAACCCCCACACTTAAATCTTACTACACCCTCATAGTATGTAAAGAAGAAAGTAGAGAGAAGAGGACTTCCCTGATGACGACACAAGCCGGCACAAGCTCGAAAGTCGGTAACTCCTAAGATTGATACCTTCTCTCACAACGAAATAAAAAATAAAATTAAAGAAGGAAAAAAGGAAAAAGTGAAAGACTCAAAACGCCGGATCTCGGATATGATAGTAGTTGGATGGTGAAGAATGAGGAGTGTCGAATACTGGGCTCACCTGCAATATAAAATCGTTAATTGGCTATTCATTTATTCAAAAAGGAAAGTACTAAAAATGAAATAATGAAAGAACAAAAATAAATCAAAAAAAATTCTCATTTATTGTCTCGAGCTCGACATAACATCTCCTCCTTCAGTCACTTGGGTTGGCTAGGAAGCTTATCATACACTATAGGTTTTACCACTATTGGAAAAGATCTCAATAGGTGAAGCAAGATCTTGTTGCAGACACCAAAAATGGCAAAAAGGACGATGACTCCAAGGGGAAGACTTCAAATGAAGCTTTCTCTCACAACGGATATATTTTTGAGAGAGCTCTATATATACCCCGCTGCTTCAAACGCTTCAAACACCGGTTACCAAGCTATCAAACTCACAATCGCTCTATCGCTCTCAAGCTTTTCAAAACTCTCAAAGCTCTCTTAGAGCACTCTTGCACTCACAGTCTACTCAATAGTGTGTTCTTTCTTAGCGATTCCAATTTGTAACCGAAGAAATAGCACTAGCTTTGATTAAGTTCATAGCTAGAAGTGATCAGACATCATTGTTCATCAAACCTTCAAAGGTTGATCATTGTAAGACATATCTCCAAGTATTTGGAAACCCTCGACTCACATCGAGTACACATGGACGTAGCAATTTTTATCTCCGAACCACGCAAACCAATCACTATGTCTTTGCTATTTACATTCAATACTTACTCTCTAACAACATATTGCATAAATTGAATATTAACTAAGTGGAAACTGAAACAATAACATTAGGATTTCTGATAAACGAGTAAGCTTTTAAACCACCACTTCTGCACGTACACTTAAGATATTAGTTCATTAGTCAAACACTAAGTGTAGACTGCAGGATTGCTATCTAAAGTCAAATACTCTACTGAAAGCTCCTCCCTTCAGATTTAAGTTACAACTAAACTTGTTTTAATCTAAAAAGTTTTAAACTGGTGTATTCTTCCCCAATACACTCAATATACTTGTTTCAGGACCAAAAAGCGGTATCAGAGCAGTGTGTTTAACAACCACTGTTTCTTGAACCTAAATTGATTTTAAACTGATCTTTCCGAAAATCTTAGTTGTTTCACGTGCATATCTACTTTTATCATGGAAGGTACTCTCAGGTTACCAATGTTCTCCAAGATTATGACTACTAGAAGTACAGAGTGTCCTCATTCCTGAAGGCACACCATGTTATAATGTGGGAAGTCATAACAACATGTCCTATTAAAATCATGAAGACCTACCCTACTGAAACAACTGAAGCAATGGTTCAAGAGTTGTGGACAATCCACTGACTGAGTACACAGCAAACGAAAAGAAGATTGGTGGGCTAGATGACTATGCCAAGCATATCATCTCAAGCACCCTGGAAAGACCCATGTTTGTCCACTTACAACACTGCGAATCAGCAAGAGAGATGTGGGAAACTCTCGAGCAGATGTGTGCAGGATCTGAAGAAATCAAGGAGAACAAGCTAACCCTTGAATGTCAAAAATTTGATGCTTTCTTGCAGATGCCAGGTGAATCAATCAGTGAGCTGGAACTGAGGATTATGAAAATCCTAACGGCAATCAAAGGAAAATCAACCTGAAGATTGTATGGTGTCTTCGACGTGAAGACTAGTTGTCATACAAAATCCAAATCAATGGGCGTTCAGACTTCAATATGCTCACAACAGTTGGTCTCTTCAGCATACTGAAGAACCATGAAGCAAGACAAAAGCTACTGGAGATAACCAATCCAGTTCGTGATATTGTTCCAATATCGTCCACTCAGGACTCAATTGCTTTCAAAGCTAACAAAAGTCCAGCCAAAGAGTCCAAACCTGAAGGACTAGACTTCGAAGGTATGTCTAAGGTTGAACTGATGGAGCAATATGTACTAATGGCCAGACGGTTTGAACGTGCAGATCTCAGAATTGGCCGCTACAAGAAAATGTACAGAGATCATACAAGAGGGGTCACACCACCATCCACTGAAGCAACTACTTCCACTCAGGAAGGGACTTTCTCTCAGTCCAAGCCTAAAAGACCACATAGCAAAGGCGTTTGCTATAAATATGGGTCTCCAAATCACTTCAAACCTGACTGCCCAGACCTTAGCAAGTAGGAAAGGGAAGAACTCAAGTTGCGAAGGGATCAATGCAATGGTAAAAGAAAGGCCATGCTTGTTGAGGATGGTCCAGATCAAATCAACACACCTTCCAAGGATACCTATGAAAGGCACTTCTCAGATTCTTCAGATGATGAAGATCTAAGCTTGATGGCCACTGAGGACGACAAGGAGTCAACTAAAGCATACAGCCTGATGGGCAATCAATCAGACGAATTCGTTCTTCATGTAATTTATGCTCATGTAATGCCTAAAGGTTATGTTGATCCAAAATCCATAAATTCCATTACATATGCATCCATTTCATCATCTAAATTTGAAGAACAATCCAAAACTGCGATTGTCACAGTTGATGATTGTGAGGATAATGTTGGGACAATCTCCGTTGAGGAATATGAGACATTAGCTGAAGATTTTTGAAATCTTCAAGCTATCTTTGTGATTACCAAAGATGAAAATGAAGAGCTAACTTTTAAGTTGGCTAAAAGACTTGAGAACATATTTCAAAGCATACCAAATGACAACCAAAAGGATGAACTGGTTGAATGAGTTTGCAAAGAACTCAATGACATCACCATCAAGAATCAGGAGCAAGAGAATTCAATCTCTAACCTGACTAAAGACCTTGACATTAAGAATGAAGAGATCATATTTCAAAGATCTCAAATCAAGGAACTGATGGAAAGAAATGAGCTTCTATTTGAAAGGATAGACTAGTACAAGGAAAAGGTCGAGACATGGACCAAATCTGGATATAAAAATCATCCCTTGAGTCAATCTCAAAGGCCTAATGACAAAGGACTTGGCTTTGCTCAAGATAGAGCAACTGTACCATTCTTGACTGCACCAAAAACCCTCATTTCCTATTATATCCTTTGTACAATGATCAAATCACAATGAGGAAGAGATGGTTTCTAAGTCCCAAGGGAAGAAACCAGTTTCTGAGACTGACCCTAAACTGAATGTCAAAAGGGTTATCACTAATGCTAAAGTGAGAGCCTCACTGGATAAAGAAAAAGGCTAAGAAATTGGCTACTGAAAGGCCAAAGCAAGTATTCAGGAAACATACATCACCTGAAACTGAGAAGCAAAAGTTCAAGAAGAATGCAACTTCTGGAACTGAGAGACATACTCTTAGTAAAGATAAATTTCCTGATACCTAAAAGGTTTTTAGGAAACAAGTACATTTGAAAGGTGCCAGTGAAAGGCATCAGTCTAGTGATAATCGAGCATATCAGAGAAATTACAAGGGACAAAGCCCTAGATCTAAGTGCTCTCATTGCACATGTTCATCAAGTGGATCAAGTCCACGGAGTTATAATTCCCATAACTCAAACTCAAGACGTTGGGATTCATCACCCAACACAAGTCAATATGGATATGAACACAGGAATTCAACACCCAGTTCATACTCAAACGGGTCAAAGCAAATGAACCCTCACTACACTCCCCGAACACATTTTCAAAGACCTAAAGGGTCAGTAAACGTTGAAAAATGTTGGACTAAGGTCCAACAACATGCAAGACCTAACTTCAGGGCTACTACCAAGCCTGAAGATAGATCAAAGAGAACTGAGAATGAGAAGCAAGTCAAAACTGGCAAGAAGACTGTGTATGTCGACTTTCAGGGGAGACAAATCAAAGCCAATTCAAACAATCGCATCATAAGGCAACAATGGGTGCCAAAAACATAGCAAGCATATTGAATCTAGGTCTAGTTCTCAACTGGATCCTAAGACTCAGTAATTGCAGGAGCTAGGACCAAGGAGATGTGCACAAAAGGAGTATTCAAGCTGGATTATAGACAGTGGATGCTCAAGGCACATGACATTTTAAAAAGAAGCCCTCTCCAACTACATTGAGAAAGATGGTCATCAGGTAACCTTTGGTGATAACTCAAAAGGTTTCACTAAAAGGTATGGTATTGTCATTATAGGGAATGTTTTTATTGATAATGTTTCTTATGTCTCTTGCCTGAAGCACAATCTATTCTCAGTGAGTCAATTGTGTGATAAAGGTTTTAATGTGGAGTTTAGCTCTGAAGAATGCAGGATTAACAGGAAAACTGATGGGACCACTGTAATGAAAGGCTTCAGGGTGGGAAATATTTATGGTGCAGACTGGAAAGCTACCTCCCCTGAAATATGCGTAGTCTCAAAGAGCACTTCAGAACAAAGCTGGTTATGGCACAATAGACTCAGTCACCTGAATTTCAAAGTCATCAACAGACTTTCAAGACACAGCCTAGTTCGTGGAATGCCTAACCTAATCTTCGATAAAGACCATGTTTGAGGAGCATGCCAGAGTGGAAAGCAAATCAAAGCTTCATTGAAAACCAAAGAAGCACCATCTACTGAGAAGATTCTTTAACTCTTACACGTGGACCTATTTGGCCCTGTGACTCCACTCAGTGTAAATGGTAGAAGATATTGTCTTGTTATTACTGATGACTTTTCTCTTTATACATGGACAATATTTCTTTTCCACAAGAATGAAACAATGGAGTGCATACCTGCTCTGTTAAGAAAACTGAAGAATCAGAAGTCTACAAACATCATCACCATACGCACTGACCAAGGAACTGAATTCCTCAACTCAAATATATCTGAATTCTATGCACAAATGGGGATTGAACATCATACTTCAGCTGCAAGAACTCCACAACAAAATGGCATTGCAGAAAGAAGAAATAGATCCCTAAAGGAAGCTGCAAGGACAACTCTGAACAGCTCAGGGATACCAAAGAAATGATGGGCTGAAACTATCAACACTGCTTGCTACACTCAAAACAGATCACTCCTAACCACACGCCAAGGCAAAACTCCATACGATCTATGGAATGACAGGAAGCCAACTCTCAAATATTTTCATGCATTTGGTTATATGTGTTACATCCACAACAATGACAAAACGCAATTAAAAACTTTTGATGCTAAATCTGATCCAGGATTTTTCCTTGGTTAGTCAGAGGAGAGTGCTGCCTATAGAGTTTTTAATAAACGTAGCTCATAGTGGAAGTAACACCTCATGTTATATTTCATGAATGTACTTTTGAGTACAGGTTAAAGGAAACTGATGTCATCACTCAAAGGCTTCAAAATCTGAAACTACAGCCTTCAGTACAGAGTTCAAATGAAGTCCTCATCTGGAATATTGAAGATGATGAAGAGGACATTCCAAACGAAGGCTCAACAATCAGATTGGAATAAGAGAAGGAGTCTACTGAAGTTAGAACTGCAGAACCTGAACCAGAAAGCTTCCCTCAGGCTGCAACTAAAAGTCTCACTCCTGAGACACCAATAAATGAGGAAGCTATCCAATCTGATGCACCACTTGAAGTACCAACACCAACTGATCTCTCCACTGAGATTCCAACATCTACTTCAGGGAGTAGCAATTCTAACTCTAGCGATCTTCAAATTATTGTTACTACTAACGATATATTGGCCAGTTCAGATAAGCTTATATTACAAGAAATGGAACAACAAAGTGAATATGTAAGAGCCAACAATCAAGGGGGAACAAGCCCTCAGAATGAAGAAGAAGATGATCCAGTCCATGTTCATACTCCAGTGCCATCTGCTCCTCAGAGGCTAGATCTAATGATCATCACTGAAGAGGATCAAAGAAGAAGAAAAAGATTGAAGATCATCCCTCTGATTCAGTGATTGGAAGTCTTGAGAGAGGTGTTCAAACGAGGAATCAGATCCAAGCTGAAGTGGTCCAGCCACTAGCAACCGTTGAACCCCCCACTGACTCCACCACTGACGAACAACTAAGGCTAAAAGCAGACATTGCGCTATTTTCGGATGAAAATTTCCTACATAGCTGTTATATCTCTAACATTAAACCCAAAGATGCTCAGGAAGCCCTTCAAGATGTGAATTGGGTGTTTGCGATGCAAGAGGAACTGAATGAATTCACAAAGAACCAAGTATGGGAACTTGTTGATCGTCCTACGTATCAGGGTGTCATTGGTGTGAAATGAGTCTTCAAAAACAAGAAAGATGAATTAGGAGAATGTTGGGAACCCCATAAAAATTTATTTAGTTTTGATGATGCCCTTACAAAACACACTTGGAACTATACATGTTCTGTACATCTTATTTCTGATTTCAGTAAACCAGATGGTCGAAGCTAGTTCAACCAGAAAGATGGAATTTGTCTTTGACAGAAAGTCAAACCAGCAAGTCTGGAGCAGAAGGCTGGAGCAGAAGGCTAACGCTAAACCAGCAAGTCTCAAGACAGAACGCTAAACCAGCAAGTCTCAAGACAGAAAGATAAGTCTCAAGACAGAAAGCTCAACCAGCAAGTCTCAAGACAGAATGCTAAACCAGAGAGTCTCAAAATGAAGCTAGTCAACTTTGACAGAAAGTTAAAACCAGAAAGGGCCTCAAACAGAAAGATGGAAGATGCTTCGAACAGAAAGTACTCTAACAGAAAGTACTCTACCAGAAAGTACTCCTACCAGAAAGTACTCCTACCAGAAAGCATTTTCTACCAGAAAGTAGTTCAACCAGAAAATGGTTAACGTATGCTCAACCAGAAAAGCATCTCAACCAGAAAGTCACTAGACCAGAAAGGATACAGCCAGAAGGGTAGAAGCAAACCAGAAAGAGCAGAACCAAATCTGTCAATGAAGCATTAAAGACTTTCCATCGAAGAAATAGAAACTGAATCATTGATTGATATGAAGAAGGAAAGCAATCACAGATGATCTGCTTACCACTCATAAAAGATTCAATCAACAAATCTACAAGGAAATAAGAGATACGATTGATTGGCAATTAACAAATCAAATCACACCAATCAACAAACGGCTAGAATTTCAAATTCAGAGCCTATATATGTTTGAAGATTTAAAGTCTGAAATAGAGAACAAAAATATACACAAGCGCTATACAGCAGAAACACATTCAAGCACTCTATCTCTAAATCAGACTTAAGATTCAACCAGTTCGTGATCATCATCACACCAACCCACCTCGATTCAAGTCTGTCTTATCGAGAGAAGGAGATCTTTACTAGCTAGTAGTTTTCTAGTGGATTAACGTGAAGATAGCCTCTGTTTACAGTAGTTTTCTGTAAGTTGTAAAGGGACACGACCCTTATTCGTGCATAAGTTTCAAACTTGTTTGTACTTGGAACTTGTGGCTCGTTCTCAGCGAGGTTAAATAAGAAGAGTATCCTAGTAGTGGATATCTAATCCAGTTTGGATTAGACCGTGGACGTAGGGGGTTTCCCGAACCACGTAAAAATAACTGTGTTATTTAAATTCTGCATTTTATATTCAGTTGTTTTTATTCTGCATCTATCATACTCATTCAAATCTGCATTCTTAATCAACTTCCTAAATACTCGATTAAGTCTTCAAAAGATTTTCATAACAAGAGCACCGACTAAAGTCCACCATTATTCCGCACACAATACATAGTTTGAATTCAAGCTCACACTTGTTTTCTGCTGTGTATATCTCACTTGAGAGATTTTATCTGGATAGAATCTAATTGATTGAAAATCAATTTGTTCTATCACTTTGAGCAATCTGTTAAACCAGAAAGCTTACATCTCTCTGATTAAATTAGTCAAGTAAACTGGAAAGTTTGCATTTGGTGTATTCCCCCCCCATACACCAAACCTTGCTCTTTCGGGACCAACAGAGAAGTTGTTCGAAACAAAGCTAGACTGGTAGCAAAAGGTTATTTTCAAGAAGAAGGAATATACTTCGATGAAACCTTTGCTCCAGTAGCTAGATTAAAGGCGATTTGACTCTTCCTTGCATATGCTGCTCACATGAAGTTCAAGGTCTATCAGATGGACGTAAAGAGCACATTTCTCAACGGTATTTTGAAGGAAGAATTCTACGTAGAGCAACCACCAGGCTTCGAAACTGACTACTCCAAAGTGTATAAACTACAGAAAGCTCTTTATGGGCTGAAACAAGCTCCTAGAGCTTGGTATGACACTTTGTTTGTTTTTCTTATTAATTCAGGTTTCAAGCGAGGATCGGTGGACATGACTCTATTCACAATTAAATATAAATGAGACATTTTAATCGTTCAGATTTATGTCTATGATATTATATTTGGTTCCAAGTCTCAGATGCTTTGTGACAAATTTGCCAAGTTGATGAAGACTGAGTATCAAATGTCTATGATGGGAGAGATGGGATTCTTCCTTGGATTCCAGATCAAGCAGTCCCCTGAAGGCATCTTCATCAACCAAGCCAAATACACAAAGGAACTGATCAACAAATTTGGTGTTCAGAATAGCAAGGCTGTGAAGATTCCCATGTACACAAATGGAAGGATATAACCTCATCCTGAAGGGAAGCCAGTTAGCCAAACTAAGTATAGAGGAATCATTGGATCCCTTCTATATCTCACTGCCAACAGGCCAGACATCACCTTTGTTGTTGGAGTGTGTGCATGCTATCAAGCCAACTCCAAGGAGTCACACATGGAAGCTGCAAAGAAGATATTGCGCTACCTGAAGGGCACACCCAATCTTGGCCTATGGTATCCTTCAGATGATAATCTAGAACTCACTGGCTATTCTGATGCTGATTTTGCAGGTTGCAAAATGGATAGAAAGTCAACCTCAGGCACGTGTCAATTCTTGGGCAACAAGCTAATCAGTTGGTTCTCCAAGAAGCAGACATCAGTTGCTACCTCCACCACTCATGCAGAATATATGGTTGCAGGAAGTTGCTGCTCTGAGATTCTCTGGCTCAAGCAATGTTGGGAACCCCACAATAAATTAGTTTTGATGATGTTCTCTCGAAAATACACTTAGATTTATCATGTTCTGTTTGATCTCAATCTGTTCTACGTGTAACAGATAAAGTGTTTTCGATAAGAGAACTGATCTTAGTTCTAACTACAAAAAGGCTCAACTTGTAAAGGATTTCATCATATAAGAGTCATTTTGTCTTCTCTTAGTCAATAGGACCAGAACGCTAAAAACAGACAGAAGCAAGCAAAAAGATTCATCAGAATTATCATCAGCTCTTACCAGAACACTCAGAAGAATCAACCGTGTTCTAAAGCATAGTTTCTGTTCGACCAGATCGTGTTGGACCAGATCGTGTTGGACCAGATCGTATTGGACCAGATCGTGTTCGACCAGATCGTATTGGACCAGATCGTATTGGACCAGATCGTGTTTGACCAGATCGTGTTCGACCAGATCGTGTTCGACCAGATCGTGTTCGACTAGATCATGTTCGACCAGATCATATTCAACCAGATCGTGTTCGACCAGATCATATTCAACCAGATCGTGATCGACCAGATCATCTTTAACCAGATCATGTTCGAACAGATCGTCTTCGAACAGATCACATTCGACCAGATCGTGTTCAACTAGATCTCCTTTGAACAGAACATCTTCGAACAGATCGTCTTCGACCAGATCGTGTTAGACTTCATGTTGGTGAATCCCAAAACCTGTGCTACATCATTCATACCCTCGAAAGGAAGAGAATCAATCAAGACCAGTAAAAGGAAAGTAGAATCTGTCAAACGATCTGCTTACAATACTTAGAAGATTCTGTCAAAACCTTTCAAAAGGTAAGAGGAGATAACTTAGGGACTCAATATCCTTGATTGGTAAATCATATTTACTTCGAAACAATCAAGCTCAACGGTTAGAATTTCAAATTCTACACCTATAAATGCTTGGAACAAGGACTGGAAGACTACACAAGTGAAAATCTACGATCAACAAGCTGCTACTCTACTCAGAAATCAACTCATTTTACGAAGCATTTATTCGAGGAGATTTCAAACCACCAGATTATGTTCTAAGTTGTTCGTGATTAAAATCACATCAACTCGATTCAAGTCTGTCTTATCGAGAAAGAAGGAAGGAGATCTTCGCTAGCTAGTAGTTTTCTAGTGGATTAACGTGAAGAGATCCAGTTACAGTAGTTTTCTGTAAGTTGTAAAGGGACACGACCCTTATTCGTGCATAAGTTTCAACCAAGCTGTGTTTGAAACTTGTGGCTCGTACTCAATGAGTATAAACAAGGAGTATCCTAGTAGTGGATATCTAATCCAGTTTGGATTAGACCGTGGACGTAGGGGGTTTCTCGAACCATGTAAAAACAACTGTGTTATTTACTTCTTGCATCTTTTATTTCAGTTGTTTTATTCACTAACATTCACTCTCATTCAAAATTTCATCCTTAATTAATCTGCTAAATACTTGGTTAAGTTTTTGTAAAGGTTTTCTAAACAAAGAGCACCGAGAAAGTCCACCATTATTCCGCACACAACGCTCTGCTAGAGAATAAGATCGCTCTTGTTCTCTACCTAGTGTTACTCACTCGAGAGATTCTGCTTGGACAGAACGAGGTCGATCTGGTTATCAATCAATTCTGTCGCAAATAGCAATTTGTTCTTCAGAAAGCTTAAATCTCTCTAAATTTAGTCAAGTAAACTGAAAAGTTTGTTTTTGGTGTATTCCCCCCCCCCCATACACCAAACCTTGCTCTTTCGGGACCAACAAGTGGTATCAGAGCAGTGGTTCAAAAGACCATTGTTTTTGTTTTCACAAGAGTAAAATCTACGTGGTCAACTTGAATAGATCTAGAAAACCTCTTTTTTTCACCTGCATCCTATCTGTCATTATGGAATTATCTGTTATCAGGGCATGTGAAGAATTCTCTCAAAGCTCATCATTGTCTAATGTGGAAAGTGATTGAAGAAGGGCCATTAGTCATTTCTGAAGAATCAACCCGTATTACTGAAACTGGAGTGGTCAAGGAGGATGTATTAAAAGATCCCAAAAAATACACATCTGAAGAAAGAAAAGAAGCAAATCTTGATGACTTTGCCAAAGGAATCATCTCCAGTACAGTAAAAGGAGTTCATCTGGCCAAGATCCAAGATCTTGACACAGCCTAAGAGATGTGGGAAGCTTTGAGAGAACTAAGTCTAGGTTCTGAAGCAATGATCGAAAACAAGCTGTCACTAGCGTGCAACAAATTCGATGAATTCAAGATGAAATCTGGAGAAACCATCGAGCAGATGAAGAATAGGTTCATAGAAGTGCTACTTGAAGTCTCTGCTTTCAATAAAAATAAGTACACACAGAGAGAGAAGAATCTCAAGATTCTCAGAGCATTACCATCAAGCTGGGAGATTTATTCAGCAATGCAACCACTACGTGTTGATTTCAACAATCTGTCCGTGGAAGCTCTATTTGATCATCTGGTTGTTCACGAATGTGACATCAGAAGGATACATGGATCAGATCATTCCTCACTACAAAAAAAACGCTCATAGATGACGGATATTTTGCGTCATCTATGTAAAACTAAAAGTGTTAAGAAAGGTGGTGTCATCTATGATAAATACTTTAGATGACGGACAAAATACCGTCATCTATGAGCGCTTTTTTTCGCTCATACATGACGCTTATTTAACGTCATCTATAATGCTATAAACTGTCATCTTAAGTATTAATAGATGACATTTTATATGTAAATACCGTCATCTATGAGCGCTTTTTTTCGCTCATACATGACGCTTATTTAACGTCATCTATAATGCTATAAACTGTCATGTTAAGTATTGATAGTTGACATTTTATATGTAAATACCGTCATCTATACTATATTATAGATGACATTTTTGTCGAAATTATAATGATAAATGGTCATATATACTACATTGTAGATGACATTTTTTGTGTAAACCGTTATCTTAATGTTCATAGATGACGTTTTTTAAGTTTACTGTCATCTGTGAAATATTATAGATGATGCTTTTATGTTTAAACTGTCATGCTTGAGATATACCATAGATGACATTTTTTCAGAAACCGTCATCTATTCTATGGTCCATAATATGTAAATTATTTTTTGTATTTTCATATAAACCTGTTTATATATTTGAAATATAAATAAACTAATATTGTGTAAATAATAAAATACATAAACTTTACTAAAAATATCATATCATTAACCAAAAACAATCAACTAACATCCAATACAAAGCATAAAAGTCGAGATTAAGCAAATCTAGCTACATATTCATCATCATATATACAAGTCATCGATCAAATCCAACCAACATGTTTGCAAATTCATCAAATGTCTAACACATGAATTCATAATCAGACAAATTACTCGGAACTACTTCGCCTTCATCATCAGGATGCCATCCTTTCCTCCACTACCTTCTTCACTCAAAAACACTCGTTCACTGGCCTAGCATTTCCACAAGTTAGCAATCACAAAAACTCAATTTCACAGTAGCAGATTATGCCCAGATTAATAGCAGCAAAATCACAGATATAGCGTGCTCAGATTATGCCCAGATTATGTCCACAACAAGCTCAGATCGATGCACAGAAATCAGTCCCAAATTATAGCAGAGATCAGTTAAGAATGAAGCTATAATTCCAGAAGAAGATTCAAGCAAAAATAGTAATTAAGATCCAGATTTTCATATTTACAACCGTTTATCCGATTTTTAGCAATTAAGGTCAAGCAATTAAGAGCAGATTTCCAACATATTCTATGCTATTCTCCTGCAAAGGATCAATGATGATTTCAGAGATGTTATACTCATACAATACTGAATCAAAAGGCAGAAAGCAAATCTGAACAGAGCAATTCGATTTAGATGCACAGAGACCAGTTTCAAACAGTGAAATTCAGATTGCTGCACATTTGTTCAGATTGCAGCAAATTTGTTCAAATGCACAAAGACCAGGTTGCACATTTTTTTTACCTCATATATTTTCAAGCACGCAATTGGCCCATTCCCCACGAACCTCATCAATTTGACTATTAGAATATTGTCCTTTTTGAAACTGAAGATAAAAAAAATTGTCAATTTATGGTTTACTAATAAGTATTATATAATAAAATTAAACCATATATTTTCTTACCAATGAGCTAATAGACGTGGACTGATCATTTTCCAAGCCTTCCACGATGTCTTTCATAAATCTTATCACGTAATACCCACACTGACTGTCATCAGGCTGAAGAGGACCCTATATTTAACAATAAATACAATGTTAATATAAATAACAAGTTACTTATAATATAAAAATTGATGAATGCAATAAAAGTTACACCTTTATAATTTCCCATGATGTTGTCTTCTTGAATGTCTTCTTCGTAGTTGCAATGAAACTTCTCAACGCACTTCAAAGGAAAGTAATAAGAAACAAAAATGATTAACATATATTCTCAAAAGCGTAAAAATAAAAAGGAAAAAAAGTAACTTAGCATACAAAGAGAGATATAACTATTATATATATAATGAGAGTGCATTAAGGTGCGAGGAAGGTTAAAGAAATTTATAAGCTTACGTATCAACCACACTCTTCCTAGTAAAATCGCGATTCCGGTGAGCAATCGGGTCCATCAGGTAGACACGCTCTTTGTGAGGATCAATGATTGTTAGAATCCAATGTTCACTATGCATATGAGAGTCAAATTAACATTCTTGTAATTCAAAGCAAATAGTAATGAGTTTTGTTGACTTACCCCACATTACAAGGCACCAAAACTAATTGATTTGAGTTTGCAACAAGTAACCTTTCTGCTAAATGACTTGCCCTAACTTCACTTGTCATGTGTGATCCATATGATATGGTAAATGGATTGATGAATAGAAATCTATCATTCCTCATATTTCTACACAAGTGCCTAAAAAAGAAAATATCATATCAAAAATGCAAAATATTAACTTATTGAAAATATTGATGATTGAGTTTTGTCATTCTTACCATATATAGACCAAAATGCAATTTCCAGTGATTGCTTTCAACTTACAAAACGGAACTACATCGTGATGTAAAATCCAAATGTCAATGTCTGCACCAAACACACCCTTTAGGAATGATATTTTGATTCCCTTTCCCTGATATGAGGTCTCCATCACACGGTATAAAGCTCTAAGTGAAGGAGGTAACGATGTAAAACAAGCTATCAAATCATCCTCGACTTCTTTGTTAGCTTTCTTCTTAGCACGTGTCTAATTAATCATAATATATTAGAGAATGTCACAAAAAAAATAATCAAATATTAAAAGAACATTTAAATTGAAACTTACCTCATCTTTTAAAGTCACAAATTGCATGGGCCATGCCACATGAGTCCCTAAAGCACTACCAACAGTATATGTCTCATCCGAGATACGATATGGCAATAATGCATTTTCATCGACAACTCCATCAATAGACACACGTAAACAATTATCGGGCATTGGAGCACCATGTAGCATCTCACCTGCAACAAACACACTTCCATATGCAACTATAGAATCTGTCGACCCTAACTTAAGTGCAACTTGTTTCCCCTGCAATTTAATATTTTTTAGATATTACTATATTATTTTATAAGATTATAAATTTATTAAAAGTTAGACATATACCAGTAATGTTGCTGATTTGTCTAAACAAAGCACTTCTTCATCATCAGCATTTGTCTCAAAGCGTGAAAGCTTTACAGAGCAACTGCCCTTTTCTGAACTGAAATTCATTATTGGCTTTGATGCCAATGTAGCTTCAAATTTTTCAATCTTAGCTACAAGCCCTTCAATGACTTGATCTTGATTATGGATACGTGTCCCATATTCTTCAAGCACTAATGTTTGCTCAGCTATTTTTCTTTTTGCATCTTCCAAATCTTGTAATGACTTCACATTGGCTCTTGGATTTCTTTGTTTTGAACATTTGAAGAAAGAAGGACTTACATAATCTCCAATTCCCCGTACACGCCCAGTGTGTTCTCCTTTATCTAGGGCACATGAGAGTAGATCACTCTCGGTACTTTCCAGCTTCAAAGTCCCTTCTTTCTTTTCATGTATGTAGCCATCCTATCATTGAAAGTTTTATTAGTTAATATGAAATGATTAAAAATTAAAAGAAATAGAATATTGTCATACAATTTTCTCCATAACCATCTTCAAATTGTCATCATCAATTTCTCCTTTCTTAGTCATTCTTGCTTTCTTCCATAGTATGGCTCGGTTTATTTCTTCATCATCATGCAGCTCATCTTTCTACAATTAACAAACATAAATACATATTTCAAACCTTGTTAATGAATTGTAACTAAACTAAATACGTATATCAATCTGTATACTAAGTTTTTACCATCTCTTCGGCCAAGTTTGCATACCCTTTCCGAGATACTCGATGGGAGTACACATTATAGCTCCTTCTACCTTTCTGTTCCTCACTCACTTTCTACAATAGAATGAAAATATTATTATACTATTGTAAATGAAATTAAATTCAAAACTAACACATATATATGATATTTATTACCTTAAAATCAACAGTTGTGTGACTTTCTACAAACAACTTCCAATCAGCTACAAGAATACCTTCACCAGCAGGTGGTTGATTCAACTTTGTCGAGTTATTTTCGTTAGGCACAATATGATCAGTGTACATCCTATTTTTCCAAGTCCTCCACTTTACATTTGCTGAGTGTATGCAACCACGCTTCCAATTTTCTTTAACGAAAGTACCACAACACCTTTTGTCACGTCCCCATTTCACTTTCTAAGTAAAATCGAGGAAAACGTGACTAACAAGAAAAATACGGATAATGAAACACAACGAAAACGTTGATAAATGGATAAAAGTGAAACGTACATCAAAGGGGAAGATTTTGATAGAGATGTGTGACCGAAGTCCAATACATCAATGAGAAACTTAACGTTCGAAATCAACAGGGATTATTACAACATCTAGAATTACGAAAACAAGAACAAGTCTGAACACATAGTTCGAGAACAAGATAGATACTAATAAATTCTTGGATCTAAAAACAAAGTCTGGCAGTGGAAACTGGATCAATATCTAGATTTACATGTATGAAGACATATAAACCACCGAGAGTAAAAACATTTAAAGTTCGACAAAAACCACCGCTGAGCCTTCCACTTCGTCATCACGACTTAACCTGCACATTTATAAATATATGCAGGGCTGAGTACGAAAGTACTCAGTAAACACATGCCGAAATCACATTCGTACTAATATATTTGCAATTGCCGTAATACAGTGCAACATAGGGATTTTGTCACTAAAGAACCTATGTTCACTAAAATTCTTGTGATCTTAAAAGTTCGACTGGCCAGTCTAGGTTCTGGAGTAATCAAACATATCTGTAATTCTGTGTGTCGGGAAAGTGGCCACTTTCCGCGAACACTGAACCGGCCAACCCGCTAAGATGACTCACGGTTCTGGTGTACACTAACCTCAAAAGATAAAGATCTTTAAAGGCCCGAAATCGATTAATTGTTCAACAGATACGCATCATACCAAAATATAAACATTTTCGACAATGCAATACTTCATAACATTTGAAATTCTAAGCATTCTAAAACGAAAATCATACTTTGGTACAACGCATGCGATTTTGATTTGTAAAAGAAAGCCTACCTGTTGTGCTTCTTCTTCTAGTGATGATCTGGTGTAGGTTGATTGAACTTCTCCTTCTCCGAACCTTAATCGTAATTAGGAGGAAAATACTCATCGTGAGTATTAAGTTGTCTTATCTAATCGAAATGAAATAATATGCTATTATTTCATCAATTTATTCTAATTATTACTCGATTTAAAATCGAGTCCTTAGTATTTACTTCAACTATCATCATTAAAGAGTTCTAATAATTATCTAATTACCGAACCTCCCTAATATATATATTCTAAGTCTTTATCCAATTTAGGTACTATAATTAGGCGAGATAGTTCACTCGGAATAATCCAAGATAACTTACTTGAATTAAATAAATTCTAATCTGAATACTTAGTCAAAGTTCTAATGGTTAGTATTCATCTATTTAAAACCGATTAAGGATTTCATACTAACTCCATAATTAAGGGATAATTTAATCCATTTTTAATACTCAATCTGGGCTCACTCTACATAATTAAATAAGCCCGTTGCAATTAAATCAAGCCCAGTCTAATATTAGGTAATTCGGCCCAATCTGATTTTATTTGCTAGCCCGTCTGATTTTAAATTTTGGCCCAACATTTTATTATGCCACAGCCCATTAGAAAATTAAGTTCGGCCCATTAGGAATTTATTTCTATTCAACCCATTACGATTCATAAAACACCCATTTATCCTAACCCTTTCTCGATCTGCTTCGCCTTCTGTCTTCACTATCTGTTTGTCCCCCAAACAGATAGTAATCGACTCTCCCTCAAGCTGCTCTATTCTTTCTTTCTTCTCGCTGCTGTTCGCTACCAACGACACTGTCTGCTTCCTTCCTTCTTTCTTCTCGCTGCTGTTCGCCACCAACGACACTGTCTTTCTTATTCTTCGACCTCTCCAGCGATTTCAAGGTAATTTACTCCTCTTTCTTTTTGCAAAATTTCATTCTAGTTATAGGAAATCCAAATTTTAGTTCTTATAAATCCCCCAAATGTTCCCATACAATTCAATTTGTGAATTTCTTTTAGGATTTCGCAATTTCTGTTCTTGCATGATTAGATTTAGGTCTTTATTCAGGAATTGTTCTAAATCTTCTTAAACCTTTACTCCCTTTCTGTTGTCTGATTGAGGTGAAGAAAGAAACTTATGGCGAGATATTTCTGCAGAGTTGGGTTTCACTGCAGAGGGTAAGTTTTACTTTTCTGCTTGATTCTTTACGGTTGGGTTAATTTCAAGGTAATTTAGGCTTTGGGTGATTTGTCGTTCTGGGTTATTCTTCTTTCTTTGTACGTTGATCAGCTTCTGATGATAGGGGTTCCTTTTTGGGTTTTAGGCGAAGCTTGTGGTTTAAAGAGGGTGTGCTGCCCTGTTTCGTCTGGATAGCCATTCTAAGCTAAGTCTTTTCCAAACTTCATAGTATTTTAACCTTCTTGTTATGCTTACAAGTGTTTCTGAATTGTTTAGCATTAGTTTGAAGATTGAGGTTTAAGTCTGGAGTTTAGAGGGTTGAATTTTGTTCTGGAGGCTGAATATAATATCAATATATATAATTATGCAAAAGTCTATGTGTTCTATTCTGTACTGAGAAGTCATGTTGTGTTCTAATTCGGTTTCTGCTTTTCTGCTAAGTTCTAGAACTACAGCTCTATTTTATGCAAGCTCTAGGTACGTTCATCGTTTTATGCTAGGTTTCCAAAGTGATTCTAATTCAGTCTATAATCTATTTACAACTGATATTGAAACTTCTGAAACAAAGTTAAGAGTAGATAGTTCTAAAGGCTTAAGGATGTAGCATTATGCATCTTGTCTTTCGTAGCTGTTTCTGTAACATAATTTGTTTAAAACATTTAAAGAAGTTGAAACTCTCTTGTGCTATTTATTCGTTCTAAGAGTTGTATTTTAAGAATAACATGCTATCTCTTCTTTTTCTAACCAAGACTTAAAACAACTGTAAGAGTTCATACTTACTTTGGATCTTTGGTTAGAGACTTCTCGGGTGTATCTTCTGTGAACATACAAACAAAAGAACTGATTGAGTTTGGAGCTTAAAACTATGCTGAAAGGTTTGAAATTTCTGCTTACCTTACTGCTTCTTAGTTTGGAAATGGGGTGACCAAGAGTTTCTTCTCTGGAGTAGATAAATGCTTCTACGTGAGTGTTTAAGTGATAGAAGAAATATGTAGCAAGTGAGAATATAACAGGATGGTTTGGGTGGGTTTGCAACGTGCAGTGCCCTTTAATCTCAATTAAAACTACAACTAGACACTTGAGTTCATATCTCATATTACAGCCTACTCCTAAACCTACCTCTGTGTCACGCCCGCTTCCTACTAATTCTAGTAAAGCCGGGAACATGA
>JAPKLX010000353.1:201748-223714 GCA_026898415.1 Leonotis leonurus | reverse complement strand
CCCTAAATATATCATTGAAATCAAAAAAATTCAAACTATCTATATGCATCAATACCGCCCGTAAATACTGCGTGGAACGCATCTACCGCCCGTCATCCATTTACCGGCGGTAGATGCGTTCCACGCGGTATTTACGGGCGGTATTGACGCATATAGATAGTTTGATTTTTTTTGATTTCAATGATATATTTAGGGTTTAATTAGGGACGATATTTGTTCGATTTATAATTATTTATGCACGGTTATTTGGCTTATTTAGCAAAATAGTTGTTATTATTGATTAATTTTGCTAATTAGTTGTTATTATTGGTTAATATTGCTAATTAGTTTTTAAATAACACGACTAATTAAATAACAAATAACCCGTCTAATTAAATAACACAATAAATGTTATATGCAAGGTTTAAGCGCACGCTACATATATGGTTGAACTCAGAAAAATACACACATCAAAAATACGTAAATACTGCCCGTATATTCATCTCGGATAATATCTACCGCGGGCACTACATGCCCGCGGTAGATGCTCTTATGCGCACGGTATTGGGTGTTTGCAATAGAAGCATATATATAATCAAATATTATGTAAATACCGCTTGCAAATATCAAACAAATAGTAAATATTGCTTGCAATAGAATTACATAGTGATATCACTAATTTATTCCATTTTTAATTATTTGTGGGCCGCTTGTTTTTGCCATCCAATGTGATATCACTAATAAAAAGTAGTATTTTTGGTCAAAAAGAGGAAGAGAGAGAAAAGAAAGTGACGTTAGTGCATAGAAATTGGAAAAAGTGGGTATTTTGTTAATGGACATTGAAGAAGTGAGTATTTTTTTAATTGATATTTTGGGAATTGAGTATTATTAATTTTCACCCTATTATTAATAGGGATTTTTAATCATGCACATAATCATATATTTATATACAATTATTGAATGTCTTTTCCTTATATTCTAATGGATCGCCCCATGTTTCCAGAACTTTAAAAAGTTCTCTTTCATCAACTTTTCAAGTGTGATGATAACAATCTCTTTTGCTTTTCACTTTTTCTAATTCATCAAAAGCATTCATTCTTCGTTAAAAGCTTAAAACAACGCAAAATATTAGAGTAACATATAAAATGTTCAACTACTCATTTACCGAGATTCTTTCAATAATGTGTGTATAATATATCAATTTCGTATAATTAATAAATTACCATGCGTAATTTACTACTATAAGTCTATAACTTGTATGATAGTTACCACGCATGATATTGCATGTCATGGAAGCACAAATTAATGTATATACTAATTGGATGAAAGGAATAGGACCCCTAACCAATTAATTAGTGTATTTTATTTGTTTAGCATATCAATGATAATGGTAAAAACCACTACCCGTGAAACTAATCACGTTTTTTATTGAATTGTCTCATTAAAAATTGTCAATTAGAAAAAAAAAGTATTAGTTTTAAAATACTAATTCATGTATTTCAAAAACACGATACTTTACTATTTTAATCTCCGTACTGAATCCCTTGCGATTGTTTTTAGCTGGACAAACTCATTAAAATGAGTAGATTTATCATATTTTTACCTTTTACCCTATTTCTAATTTTACATAAAAAAAAAGAAGTAAACAAATCACTCTTAACAACACAAATTAAAAACTTCCTACTCGCAACAGCTAGGAACAATTAAACGGTTAATTATTTGAATGGTAATATAAATAAAAACACTTATCATAAAATTGGAAGGAATGTGCTTGGAAAAATAATTCTTAACCATGCTGATATATTTGAAAATAACTTTAGGTTTTGGATATTTACTTTTCTAGAAAAATGAATATATTAATACTCACTCTATTCCACTAAACTAAACATTTTTAAATAAATAACTTTTGTTACTTTTGTAATATGTTATTCTTAGTGAGAAATTTCAATAAAAAATGTGTGTCAAAACTAGTGAGGCGAAATGAACATATTTTATCAAGATCTATACATCGAGTTAATTTCTATTAATTGTTACTACCAAAGCCCACCTTTGTTTGTGTGTGTGTAAAATTGGATGCTACGTGTGTAATGATATTTAAACAAGTATAGAAAGATCTGAGTCTTAAGAGCATATAATATCAAGAAGTTGGTAAAACATCTTTGTCCTCCACTGCAAACCAGTTGGACATAATAATGCATATATGTTTATTTAATTATATATTATGGTCAAATATTCAATAATCATACGATTTTGTCGCTCACATTATTGACCTTAATATGTGGATCCTATAAACAATAATATTATTTTTGGGTACTAGCTATTTCATGCTCTCTCAATTTTGTTTCTTAGTGAACAAAGTTTCTTCACATGCATGCATTTTCAATTTTCTATATGTATTCACTATTTAGGGAAACATCTTCAATGTGGTAGTTGATAATTTGATATGTTTATGTATTTTTCTTATTTCTTTATTGTATATTTACTTATTGTATATTAATTGACTAAATGTCTTACGTTTGTTGAAAAAGTGATTTATTAGATATCATTAAAATTATGGACTAGACACGTGCTTATTTATTTATGAGCTGGTTTATAATAGATAGTACAGCTTTTGGAGAACATGTTACATGATATAATCTCTGTCTAAACATTATAACTATTGGTTCAAATTTTATCTTGTACTTTTTCATTGCAGTGATAATTAAATTGTGAAATAATGTAGCACAATGGATCTGGTTATGTACGTGGTATATATTTTCTGCAATTATATACTCTGGATTCGATATATTATAATCAAGTTTCAAGTATAAATCAAAATTTATGTATTTTATGCAATATTATTATGAAGTATTACATTATATTGCATCTTATGATATATATCACTTTATGCGTCGTTATTTTAATGAATTATATACATAAATTTGATGATGTTTCATTAATCTAGATTATAAATTAAAGATAAATGATTGATCCGTTCTCTCTCTATATTTTATATAATTGAGATAAATCATATGTTATATGCTTAATTCAAATAAAAAAATGTATGCATTGAGATAAATCAAGATATAGTTAATTAAGGCATCATAGATTCATATATAACTACAGTCTAGGATAATAAGACATTTTTAAAAGTAGAAGGTTAATGTCCAATGCAATAAATATCGTGTTCGAGTCCTTCATTATGCGATTTTGTAATTTAATATATATATATATATATATATATATTAATAAGTAGGAATATGTAAGCTTCAAGTATTTAAATAATTACTAATTAAGTCATTTTTATCTTTAATGTTATCTATGGTTTGTTTCATTCGGACTCTTTAAGATTCTTAAAGTTTATGGGGGTACATATGAAATTAATTATCTGAATCACCAATCACATTTTTTCGTGACCATTTAATTTATAAGATTACAAATCAACTATTCTAATTTATGTCTAATTTTATTCTTGATTTATCTCTTTGTCATTCATATCTGTTGGGAAATACGTATCTGTTGGGAAATATTTATAAGTGTTTTGATTTAGATCTCAAAACCTCCTCTGGAAGATGTAATAAGCCCAAAACTGAAGTCTTAGTCTTATTTTAGGACTCACTTGTTATGTAGTTCAGTTTACAGGTACAAACTGAAGACCCAAGACTAAAGACTGAAGTCAGTAACTGAAGTTCATATTAGAACTCAGTTTACGTCCCAAAACTGAAGGACCATGCCTCCTTGAACCATGGCCTGAAGTTTTGAAGTTGAAGCCAACATGAAGCAAAGACTCATTTGCCACTGAAGTTTACTCTAAAACTCTGCATCTGAAGTCATATCTGAAGATTCTTCACTGAGTTCCAACCTACTCTATAGGAGTTACCATTTTGGGAAAAGATCACAGTAGGTAAAACTGAATCTTGTTACAGACACCAAAAATGGCAAAAAGGACCACGACTCCAACGGGAAGAATTCAAACAAGCTCTATCTCACAACGAATACATTATGTGAGAGACCTATAAATACCCTGCTGCTTCAAACGCTTCAAGGACCGGTTACCCAATCTTACAATCTGCCATTGCTATCATCGCTCTCAAGCTTTCAGATTTTATTCAATAGTGTTCTTAACAACTTTATTGTAACCGAAGAATAATCTTAGCATTAGATTAAGTTCGAAGCTAGAAGTGATAAGATATATTGTCTATCTAACCCTTGTGGTTGATCACTGTAAGATTATTATTACTCCATTAACTTGGAAACCCTCGACTAACATCGAGACTCGTGGACGTAGGAGTTTTTATCTCCGAACCACGCAAACCATATCCTGTCTCTCTCTCTCTTACATTCAGTATTTATCTTTCTGTGATTATCATATTTGAATACTGATTAATTGAAAAGAGAAAGATTGCATTAAGTTTTCTGAACAAACGAGTAAGATTTAAAACCACCACTTCCGCACGTACACTTAAGATATTAGTCCATCAGTCCAACACCTAGTGTAGACTGAAGGATTGCTATCTAAAGTATCAACTCTCACTGAAGTTAAGTTTCCTCCCTTCAGTTCAGGAGCTCACTAAAGCTTTTAACTTGAAAAATCAAAATTGGTGTATTCCCCCCCCCCCCCCCATTACACGCAATATACTCGTTTCGGGACCAACAAGTGGTATCAGAGCAGTGTGTTTAAACAACCACTGTTTCTAGAATCAAAGATTTTTAAACTGATCTTTCAGAAAACCTCACTTGCATATATCTAATATCTCCAATGGAGAAATCTCTTGCTTTACCAATGTTCTCAGTCGAGGACTACGACTACTGGAAGTACAAGATATCCTCCTACCTGAAAGCACATCATGTCATGATGTGGCAAGTCATTACAACAGGCCCAATCAAAATAATGAAGACGTTTCCTCAAGAAACAACCGACGTAAGAGAACCAGCCAGTGAAGTGAAGTCACTCAGTGAATACACAGCCGATGAGAAGAAGATCGGTGGTCTAGATGATTATTCCAAGCATATCATTTTAGGAACTCTTGAAAGGCCAATGCTCGTACACATCCAACATTGCGAGACCGCAAGGGAAATATGGGAAACACTTGAGCAAATTTGTGCAGGTTCTAAAGAAATCAAGGAAAATAAACTAACCCTTGAATGCCAAAAATATGATGCCTTCTTGCAGATGCATGGAGAATCCATTAGCGAAGTGGAACTCAGGTTCATGCAAATTTTAACTGCTCTTAGGACACTGAAACCTGATAAGTACACACAACGAGAAATCAATCTGAAAATTGTGTGGTATCTTCGACGTGAAGAATGACTGCCATACCAAATCCAGATCAGTGGGCGTCCAGACTTCAACACACTTACAACTGTTGTCATCTTCAGCATACTGAAGAGTCACGAGACAAGGCAGAAGATTTTGGACATCTCAAATCTAATTAGAGAAGCCATTCCTGTTCCATCAACGTCTCAAGATATTGTCGCTTTCAAGGCAGAAAAAAGCCCAGTCAAAGAAACCAGGCCAGAGGCACTTGACCTCAAAAGTATGACCAAGGCTAAACTAATGGAACAATATGTTCTAATGGCAAAACGTTTTGAACGTGCAGATCTGAAGAATAGTCGATTCAGAAAGTTCCACAGAGAAAATCATGCTAGAAGAACTACACCCTCAACAACTGAAACATCCACATCCAATCAGGACGTGACTGCCACTCAGTCCAAACCTGAACGACAACAATATAACAAAGGAGTTTGTTATGAATGTGGATCAGCATATCACTTCAAGCCTGACTGCCCTGACCTAAGCAAGAAGGAAAGGGATGAACTAAGGCTAAGAAGAGATCAACAAAATGTTGAGAGGAAAGCTATGCTAGTTGATAACGATCCAGATCAACTTAACACTCCTTCCAAATCAAGCTACAAAAAGCACTTATCTGACTCTTCAGATGATGAGGATCTAAGACTCTATGCTACTGAAGAAGATAAGTCAACTGAAGTCTTCTGCTTGATGGGCAATGGAGAATTCGTCCCTCAGGTAATCTATGCGCATGTTATGCCTGAAGGATATGTTGATCCTAAAACCAAAAATTCTACATCATATGCATCCATTCCATCATCTAAATCTGAGATTCAGATTCTGTCTGAAACAATAACACAATCTGATATTCCATTCAAAACTGAGAATTCGTCAGTTGAGAATGATTAAGACATAGATGATCATGAGGCAACTGTTTCAATGGAGGACTATGAATCACTAGCTGAAGATTTTCGCAATCTATAAGCTATCTTTCTACTGATAAAGAAAGAAAATGAAGAGCTAACTTCCAAGTTGGATGTACAAACTGAAGGCTTAACTAAAAGCCCATCTAATATTGAAACATATGAGATGCTTCATCTCAAGAAAGATCTTGATGTTAGGAACAATGAGATATTGTTCAAAGATTCTCAAATACGAGAACTTACTGATCGAAATACACTTCTATCTGAAATGATAGAATATTACAAGATGAAGGTTACTTGGACCAAATCTGGATACACGAATTATATGTTGAGTGAATCTCAACGACCTCAAGGCAAAGGCCTTGGTTTCAACCAGGATAAGGCAAAAGTGCCTTGTATGACTGTACCTAAACCATCATTTCCTATTATATCCTTCGTGCAAGGACCAAATCATGACAAAGAAGAAATTATTGCCACTGAGGCTATTAAAGCCACTAAAAAGGTTTCTAAGTCCCAAGGGAAGAAGTCAATGACTGAAAAACAGCCTAAACTGAAGGCTAAAAAGGTCTTTACTCATCCTGCAGTAAAGGTTACACTTGAAAAGGTTAAGGCAAAGAATGTTGCCACTAAAAAACATGTTGCCACTAAGAAACTTAAACAGACTTTCAGGAAGAATGCTTCTCCTGAAGGCAACACACGAAATGAAAGGAAGACTTTCAGAAAGCCTAAAGCCTCTGAAAAGCAAAAGGCTAACAAGAACCAAAATCATGGACATCATGCTACTGAAAAGCATGAAACTAAAGGAAGACGTAAGCTTAAGAGACAATTTCAGTCTCCTGAACCACGTTATTACAAAACAAAGTGCTCACATTGCACGTGTTCATCAAATGGTTCAAGTTCTAGAAGCTATAATTCACGTAGCCATAGAACTCAACGTTGGGAGTCATACTCCAACAATGCACATCACAGATATGAACATAGGAATTCATCACCTAGTTCATATTACTCTGACTATTCTAGAAGGTCACATGATCTCTACGCTCCCTCATTCCATTACTTTGAACCAAGAGGTTCAGAAAATTATGAGAAACGTTGGACTATAAGTCAACAAAATACTAAAGCTAACTTTAAGGCTAACCCCAAGCCTGAAGTAAGCAAGAAGTATGTTCCAAAAAGGAAGGAAGTCAATACTGACTTTCAGAAAAGAAAGACAAATGATGCATCAAACACTCGCATCATAAGGCAACATTGGGTGCCAAAGCATAACATGCTTACTATATCTGGGTCTAGTTCTCAACTGGATCCTAAGACTCAGTAATTGCAGGATCAAGGACCAAGGAGAGGTGCACAAAAGGAGCATTCAAGCTGGATCATAGACAGTGGATGCTCAAGGCACATGACATTTCAGAAAGAAGCTCTCTCCAACTACACTGAGAAAGATGGTCCTCAGGTAACCTTTGGTGATAACTCAAAAGGTTTCACTAAAGGATATGGTACTATCAATATAGGGAATGTTTCTATTGATAATGTTTCCTATGTTTCTGGCCTGAAGCACAACTTGATTTCAGTAAGTTAATTGTGTGACAAAGGTTTTAATGTTGTGTTTAGTTCTGATGAGTGCAGGATCAATAAGCTCACTAATGAGACCACTGTAATGAAAGGATTCAAGGTGGGAAATATTTATGCTGCAAACTGGAAAGCCTCCTCCCCTGAAACATGTCTGGTCTCAAAAAGCACTTCAGAACAAAGCTGGCTATGGCACAATAGACTCAGTCATCTGAATTTCAAAGTCATCAACAGACTTTCAAGACATAGTCTAGTGCGTGGATTGCCAAACTTGATCTTTGACAAAGACCACATTTGCGGAGCTTGCCAAAGTGGAAAGCAAATCAAAGCCTCATTCAAGACCAAAGAAGCTCCATCCACTGAGAAGATTTTTCAACTTTTGCACATGGATCTATTTGGACTAGTGACTCCACTGAGTGCCAATGGTAGGAAGTATTGTCCTGTTATTACTGATGATTTTTCTCGTTATACATGGACAATATTTCTCTATCATAAGAATGAAACCATGGAGCACATACCTGCATTACTCACAAAACTGAAGAATCAGAAGTCAACCAATGTTATCACCATACGCACTGATCGAGGAACTGAGTTTCTCAATGCAAAGATTTCAGAATTTTGTGCACAAATGGGAATTGAACATCAGACTTCAGCTGCAAGAACTCAACAACAAAATGGCGTAGCAGAAAGAAGAAACAGGTCACTGAAGGAAGCTGCAAGAACTATGCTTAATAGTTTAGGAATTCCAAAGAAGTTCTGGGCTGAAGCCATCAACACTGCTTGCTACACTCAGAACAGATCACTATTGACCACACGCCAAGGCAAAACTCCATATGAACTATGGAATGACAGGAAACCTACTCTTAAATATTTTCGCGTTTTTGGTTGCAAGTGTTATATTCACAATAATAGTAAAACTCAGTTAAAGACTTTTGATGGCAAGGCTGATCCAGGATTTTTCCTTGGTTACTTAGAGGAGACTGCTGCCTATAGAGTTTTTAACAAGCGTAACCTTATAGTGGAAATAACACCTCATTTTATAATTGATGAATCTATTTTTGAGTACAGGTTAAAGGAAATTGAAGCTATTACTCAAAGACTTCAGAATCTGAACTTACAACCTTCAGTTCAAAGTACAAAGGAGATTCTCATCTGAAATTTAGAAGATGATGATGAAGAGAGCACTCTAACTGAAGACACAACTATCAGATTGGAACAAGAGAAGGAGTCTACTGAAGAAAGAATTTCAGCACCTGAAACTGAAAGCCTTCCTCTAGAGCACAATGATGCAATCTCTTCTGAGATTCAAAAAGATGAGGAGGCAACCCAATCTGAAGCCACACCTGAAATGTCACTTGAAGTACCATCACCCATGGAATCCATCACTGGGATTTCATCACCACCTTCAGGGAGTAGCAATTTTAACCTTTATGAAGTATCTATTATTTTCGAAGCTACTAATGACATATTGGCCAGTTCAGATAAAGCTATCTTGCAGGAAATTCAACAAACTGAATATGTAAGAGCCGACAATCAAGGGGGAACAAGCCCTCAGAATGAAGAAGAAGATGATCCATTCCACTCAAGGCCTTCAGAGCCTCCTGCCCCTCAAAGACTTGATCTTATGATCATCACTGAGGAGGATATGCGAAGAACAAGAAGATGGATTGAAGATCATCCCTCTGACTCAGTGATTGGTAGTCTGGAGAGAGGAGTTCAATGAGGAATCAGATCCAAGCTGAAATGGTCCAGCCACTAGCAACCGTTGAACCCCCCACTGACTCCACCACTGACGAACAACTAAGGCTAAAAGCAGACATTGCGCTATTTTCGGATGAAAACTTCCTACATAGCTGCTATCTCTCCAACATTGAACCTAGAGACGCTCAGGAAGCCCTTCAAGATGTGAATTGGGTGTCCGCGATACAAGAGGAACTGAATGAATTCACAAGGAACCAAGTTTGGGAACTTGTTGACCGTCCTAAGCATCAGGGTGTCATTGTTGTTAAATAGGTCTTTAAGAACAAGAAAGACGAACTAGGAGAAGTTGTTCGAAATAAATTTAGACTGGTTGCCAAAGGTTATTGTCAAGAAGAAGGAATAGACTTCGATGAAACCTTTGCTCCAGTAGCTAGATTAGAGGCGATTCGACTCTTCCTTGCCTATGTTGTTCACATGAAGTTCAAAGTCTACCAGATGGACGTCAAGAGTGCGTTTCTGAATGGCATACTGAAGGAAGAAGTCTACGTAGAGCAACCACCAGGCTTCGAGACTGACTACACCAAAGTGTACAAGCTACACAAGGCTCTTTATGGGCTGAAACAAGCTCGTAGAGCTTGGTATGACACTTTATCTATTTTTCTTATTGAATTAGGTTTCAAGCGAGGATCAGTGGATAGAACTCTCTTCACAATCAAGTATAAAGGAGATATATTAATCTTTCAAATTTATGTTGATGATATTATATTTGGTTCCAAGTCTCAGATGCTTTGTGACAAATTTTCCAAGTTGATGAAGACTCAGTATCAAATGTCAATGATGGGAGATATGAGATTCTTTCTAGGATTCCAGATCAAGCAGTCCCCTGAAGGCATCTTCATCAACCAAGCCAAATACACAAAGGAACCGATTAGCAAGTTTGGCGTTCAGAATAGCAAAACTGTGAAGATTCCCATGAACACAAATGGAAGGATAGAACCAGATCCTGAAGGGAAGCCAGTCAACCAGACTGAGTATAGAGGGATTATAGGATCTCTTCTATATCTCACTACCAGCAGGCCAGACATCACATTTGCTGTTGGAGTGTGTGCACGCTATCAAGCTAATCCAAAGGAGTCACGCATGGGAGCTGCAAAGAAGATTCTGCTTTATCTGAAGGGCACACCCAATCTTGGCTTATGGTATCCTTCAGATGATAACTTAGAACTCACTGGCTATTCTGATGCTGATTTTGCAGGTTGTAAACTGGATAGGAAATCCACCTCAGGTACCTGTCAGTTCTTGGGCAACAAGCTTATTAGTTGGTTTTCCAAGAAACAGACTTCAGTTGCTACTTTCACTATTGAAGCTGAATACATGGCTGCGGGAAGTTGCTACTCTCAGATTCTTTGGTTGAAGCAACAACTTAGAGATTATGAAGTGCCTACCACTCAGGTTGCAATATATTGTGACAGCTCCAGGGCAATTGCCATCACTCAGAACCCAGTTCTACACACAAGATGCAAGCACGTGGACATCAGACATCACTTCATACGAGATCATATTGAAAAGAAGGATGTCATAATAGAGAAGATTCATACTGACATTCAACGAGCAAATATTCTCACCAAGCCACTGGAAGAAGCTAGATTCAAGATGCTAAGTGGAAGATTTGGCTTACTAAATCCAGACCTCTCCTAAATGTATTCACTGAAGGTACAATTCTAAACTCCTATCTAGCTACCTATTGTCTTAAAAGATCTTTTGACTCAGTGCCTTTAGTGTACTGATGTCATGATCGTAACAAGACATAAAGTAATGTGATGAATGCACCATGAGTACTACATAATTATCTCAGACATCAAAACATCACACATTACAAACTATATATTGAACTAACCATGCAGGTCACTGAAGTCACGGAGTACTCACACTGAGTAATACACTTAAAGACCACTTACTTGTATAACGAATATGGTGAAAATCTGAAAATTTCAAGTCAACTGAAGTTTTGCAACCAAGACTTCAGATTTGTGTCAAAATCTGAAGGACACTCTTTGCTAAAAGGAAGATATTCAGTTGCTAGTATCAACAACTGAAAATTTACACTTGACATTTATTGTCACATTTATTTCTCTAAGCATTTTACTTCTAATTATTAATTGGATATCATTCTCGTAATTTAGTACTCATCGTACCTCGGTACCATAACTCTTCTGCGATAAGTCTTACTCTTTTTATCATTACTCTCTGACATAAACAGTGAAAGCAACAGTACTTTATATACCTCGAAAATCAAACAGTCGCGCGTATCCTACACCGCATTTGATTTTTCCCACCCAGGCGACGATTTAGTAGCACAGCTAATCATAACCGTCGATTGCAAAACCTCGGAGCAAGATCTGATCGTTCATTTTACTATAAAAATCCTTCTTCTCCGATCAATCGAACCTTTCGCAACTAAATTCTCTATAGCCTCTCGCTCAAATTCTATCTGCATTCTCTGTTTTCATTGCTGCTCTGTGATATTTCCTTGTTGAAATCTTGCAATTTTCTAATCACATCTCTTGTATGTAAATCGTTTACATTGTGTTTGTTGATTTTATGTTTCTGAAAATATTTTCAAATCACTAACTATGTTCTTCTAATCTCAGAACTTCAACTATGGGAAAGAAAGTTGTTCTTAGACCAGCGATGAAGCTCTCCCAAATCCGTGCTTTCCTTCATACCGAGCCCACTGCTTTCTACACACAAACAGACGCCGATCAGGCAAAGACTATGTTCGAGATCATCAAATCCAATGGTCTTGAGACTCTGACCTCTCTGCGTCCTAAGAACCTATATCCCGACCAAATGGTTCAATTCTATGTTAATCTGAGGTATGATGGCTCAGACCTGAAGTCTTCCCTGGAGATTTCCATCAGGGAACCAGTTTCTGGGGCTGTTCAAGTTGAAAAGTTGCAGTTTAATTTTACTGAGTTGCTGCAGTCAGTTTTCAAGTTAAGGAACGTGGGTAACAACAAACCCATACAGTTTCTGAAGGATAAAGATGCCATTCAATCCTTCTTTGCAGAGATTCAAGTGGAGGATCCCCCGCGTCAGTTCTCGACAGCCAACAACAACAAGGGCTTGATTCGCCCTGAATTCAAAATCTTACTTGATGTAGTTCAACACTGTATCATGAGAAAGAAATCTTCCCATGAACAGCTCAGTTGTCAAAAGCTGGCATTGATGAAAAGCGTCTACGGGAACGAAGGAGCCAACTGGGTGACTGTAATGGAAGAGCTTCTGATGGGAGAAGCTAACAAGTTGAAGGAAGTTCCCGGTGGGGTGACCATGACTGAGACTGACATATTAAACCTTGCTACCAAGGTTTCTATTCTGATAGAGGAGTCCTATCAGTTTGCAGAGTCTGCTTTCCCATCTGCTGTGGCTTATAATGAAAAGTGGATATTCTCCACTGATTTTTGATGTGCAAGCCTGCATGCACGGGAAAGCCATGGCCCTTCAGATCGAGCTCCCCAAGGAGTGATTGAAGGTCAAGAAGGATGTTTCTGAAGAAGAGGTCGATCCTATCCACGCCGTGGAGGATTATGACAAAGAGGAGGCATCTAGACGTGCTCCTGGTTCAAGGACCGGCGGTTCCGGGCCTCGAATCACCGGTTCCCGATTCCCAAATTGATGAACCGTAACCGGCCCGGTAGGAATAATTCCTGATTCCGGTCCGGGCCTGAAAACCGGCGGTTCGGACCGGTTTTAACCGCCGGTTTTCAACACATTTTCCTTTTTTTTAATTAAAAAATAAATTTTAACTTATCCAATAGTTAGAAACATGCACTACACAATACAATCTCATCTTTTATAGCAATATTCCAGGATGAAATTTGTTACACCATCAATGTGGGACAAATACCATCTTTTATATAGCACCACTCTTAGTATGAAACTTGTTACACCATCAATGTGGGACAAAAACTCATCTTTTATTATTCACTACACTACATTATAAGACTTTGTAATATATAATTTATTCTAATATTATATGTGAATAAGTGACAAATAAATTAAAATAAATGTGGATAAATATTATGGTAATTAAACCGTTACACAATACATATATATTATGATAACAAATATTCCATCAACGTATATCAAAGTATAGCTATTATAATAAACATATGTTGATGACACTATTTAACTTAGTTTTTTATTTAAAATTTTATCCTTCTATTTATAGAAATTAAATATTAGACCATAACCAATAAATTTATAATATGTTAAGAAATATATCATTATGACAATAAAAATTGAAAAAAGTTAGTATAATAATAAGTGGCCGACTATTTAATAAACATTGCACCTATGTTACAGAATTTAATTTATTTTACATGCATAACTCCTAATTAAGTAGTAAAATATATGATGTCTTCCTAAAAGTTAGTAAAATATATGATGCGATCAAATAAAGCATAACATTGAATGTTTCATATTTGTTATTATTTGGTGAAGACAACATATTTATCATTTGTTGTAGTTGATCAATCCAATTAAAATTTGGTTTACAATATCAAATATGGAAGTATAATGTTAATCTCCACACAATGATATTGGTAACGAAAAATTTGATGTCCGATATCAAATATGAATGAATTAAAGGGATAATTCCACAACACAATGATCTCACAAATTATATTATAATTATAACATTTATTTTCGATAACATATTGATTTAAAGTACTCAATATTTTTTTATTTATATTAATTTATAATATAAAGATATTCCCGTCGAATTTCGACGGGTTGCAAACTAGTTTAGTTATACAATGATAGGAACAACTAGTCATAGTCATGCTAACTTCAACAATTGTATTTGTCCCACATTGATGGTGTAACAAATTTCATCATAAAAGTGGTGCTATAAAGGTATTTGTCCCACATTGATGGTGTAACAAATTTTATCTTAAGAGTGGTGCTATAAAAGATGAGATATTGTTGTAGTGTACTAGTAAAAATAGAAAAAAAATAGAAAAAATTAAAAAAAATTAAAAAATTAACTAGGGACCGGCGGTTCCGGGCCAAACCCTTTGACAGGTTGACAATATCTAATGTTGTGTATTGCATTTAGAAGGAGAGGAACTGCAGGATTTTCAAAGCTAAAGAATCTTCTATGGAGCAAAGAGTGAGGCAATGTCAGCTGCATATTGCTATGATGGGAGCTGGAAATATGAAAGTGATGAAATACCATGGAACAGAGCAGCCATTTGCGCCAAAAAATAAATAAATTAGCAAATAAAAAAGAGACTACTTACATTATCACTAACATGAGTGTTGTTTTTGTAGAATTGCCAATCCTTCACGGTCGCATAATTTCCAAAACTCTGAACAACCACAGTAGTGTCAGATTCGTCCAGAGCATCCAAAAAGCTGCACACTTTGTTGATTGAAGAAACATTCTTCCGCCAGTATGCCACGTTGTGACCATTCTCATAATTGTTACTTTTTATAACATTTTTTATCCTTCTCTTTGGTCCACTCCTGGAGCTACTTACCAAATTGCTGGCCTTGTTCCTCTGTGCTCAATTCATTTGCAATGAAAGATAAATAAAATAATTGAAGTGTGGAAAAAAAAAACATAAACAAAATAGAACCTTTTTCTTTGTTTCCATGGTCACTTCCTCATCACGATGCTCCTCTCTATCCTCATCAGGAGACTCCTTTCTTGCCTTTTCCATGGTCACTTCCTCATCACGATGCTCCTCTATGTCCTCATCATGAGACTCCTTTCTTGCCCTCTTCATTTGCAACAGAAAAAAAAATATAAATAGTGAAAGTCTGAAAAAATTTCTACCTATTATTTAGAATATTACCTTTTGCACATTTGCCAAAAGCCTTACTAAAGGTAAATCTTCGTCATAATCCTCCACAAAACGGCTCTTTTCAACTAAAGGTGTATCTTCGTCAGACTCCTCCACAGAACTGCTCTTTTCAAAACTCTGAAGATTTTGTAACAAATCATCTGGAACCGAGTCATAGTCAAAATTTCCTCTCTCTCGCTCTGGGGACACAGGATCACTCTGGTCGTCCTTGAAGGACTGTGGCAGAAAATTTGTCACCAATTTTTTGTAAACCCAATCTTTGAGGTCCACCTTAAAAATTTCCTCAAAATTTTGAGAGAAAGGCCCACTGATCTGTTTTTTTGGTAGGTCAACTTGCACCCAAGTGATTTGTCCAAGATCTACTTCCTTAAGCTTGGGAAATTGCTCTGGTGTAAAATGAGGTTTATGATACACCAGAGAATTCATGTAACAGATGGGGTAAAGGCGGAGCACAAACTTCTCTTCATTTTTCAGATGAACTGGAAGCTCAACCTCGGCATAGGGAGTCTACGTCACTTGCTGTTCATGCAAAACAAAGTAGATGATAGAGTAAAGATGGTTGACACATAAAATAGCAGATGATAGAATAGAAAATCCTCAAAGAGGCCAACGGCACTGCCGTCCCAAAAGTCACAAAATAAACTAAGGCGATTAGAACAGTAATAGGAATTCATGTGCACTTACATCGGAGGTAAGGTTATCCAAATAAATTTTGACATTGCTATAATCATGCCTGTGGTTGTACGAAAGTTTTTTGAGTGCCGCCACATACTTGAGAACCAGTGGAACCCTACAATCGGAATTATCCACTTGGATTCCAAGAAGTGTTTCGATATAAGGTATTTTAATTATAAAAAAAGCCTACAAAGAACAAAACAATTCATAAGTTAAAACTTCATTTACTCTAAAAAACAATGAAACAAACACCACATAAATAAACCTACCAGTACAACCCACAGATTTCCATCGATGCTGGATTTAGGATCAGTATCATCCTTCCACTTCTTGATCCCCGAGTGGAGAAACGAAAGGAGTGCAGAACCCCAAGAATAATCTTTGACCTTATCGAGGTCATTGACATAGGCAATGTGGTCTGCCTTTACCATGTGATTATCATCGGTAGGCACCACAAAGCATGTCACTAACATAAGTAATAAGGCTTTCACCCTAACCTCTCTTGGTCGTGCAACATCCAACACGATACTCTTAATGTCTTGCAAAGGCCACTTAGCTCCATAATTGGCAGGAATTGGAATGAAATGAGCGCATTTGGTAAGTCGATCGATTATGAACCATATAACTGTATTGCCTCGTCTCGACCTAGGTAGGCCAGTTACAAAATCCATGGCTATATGATCTCATTTCCATTCAGGAATCTCCAAAGGTTGCAGCTCTCCATATGGTCGCTGATGTAATGCCTTGACCTGTTGACAAACTAAACACCGTTCTACGAATGAAGCTATTTCTTGCTTCATTCCAACCCACACAAACTTTTGTTTGAGATCTTGATACATTTTTGTACTTCTCGGATGAGAGGTATAAAGTGAATTATGAGCTTCATCCATAATTTCATTCTTTATTCTCTCATTATTAGGTACACATATCCTATCTCTGAACACGATTGCATTATCCTCTGCTTCATGATAATCTTGCAATTTCTCTGTTCTGATTCTCACTCGTAGTTTCTCTAATTGTTCATCTTGTCGTTGAGCTTCTACAATTCTTGTTCTTAAATCAGGTACAACAACAAGAATCGATATAATACTCTCTGTTGTTTCAGGTGGTAACACCACTTCTATACTCATCTTATGAAATTCTTTGAGCAATTCTTCTTCCTGAGTGAAAATAGCACTTAAAGTACCTTGGCTTTTTCGACTCAATGCGTCAGCCACTACATTTGCTTTTCCCAGATGGTATTTGATTTCACAATCGTAATCCTTAACAAGTTCAAGCCATCTCCTTTGACGCATGTTCAGGTCTCTCTGCTCAAAGAAATATTTTAGGCTTTTATGATTAGAGAAAATTTTACATTTCGATCCATATAAATAATGCCTCCAAATTTTCAGAGCATGAATCACAGCAGCTAATTCTAAGTCATGCGTAGGATAAGTAAGTTCATGTGGTCTCAATTGTCTTGAAGCATAAGCAATCACCTTTCCTTCTTGCATGAGGACACATCCTAATCCATTTCTTGATGCATCCGTATAAAGAGTAAATTCTTTATCTGATTCTGGCACCTTCAACACTGGGGCTGAAGTTAATTTACACCGTCAACACTGGGGCTGGGCCCGGAACCGGCCCGGCGGGCCTCAAAAAATGGGCATGTCTAGAGGCATTTGATGCTACTCTTGAAGTTCCACCTCCCTCTCCTCCAAAGCCTGTTAAGAGGAAGCGCAACCCATCAAAACGCCCCTCAGGTCCCCTGAAGACCAGGCGTTCAGAGAGAATCCCCCCACCCCAACCTAAACCTGTGCTCGAGGAGGTTCTCGACTCATCCACTGATGAGGACCTCCAAGATCAATTTCAACTCTCCAAACGCACCCGCAAACCTGTCCAACCCTCTACCCTTCCTAGCCCCCAACCTATCACCACCATTGACCCCTCTGAATTCCATCCTTCACCCACCTTCATAGATATCTCACCTACCAAGCTCTCCTCCCTCTCCAAAAACAAGTCACCTACTGAACCCACTCTCCCCAAACCTAAAACCAAAACTACTCAGCCAATCTCAATCCCACTCCCATCATCTCCTCCTCAACCTGAATCTCAACTTGAAATCCCTCGAACTGAAACTCACTTACATGCCTCTACCTCTCAGCCCTCTGAATCCCAAGCCATCATGCTTTCTTCTCCAGCCCAACTTTTTCTTAACAATCTGGAGCTTCAAACCTTCCAATTCCTTAGCTCCACTTTCCCTGAACTTTTTAACCATCCCTCCCTCAACTCTCTCTGCCAGCGCCTCTGGACATGGCGCTCGTATCATTTCATCGATACCACTGCTCTCCAGTACAAGATTGAAGTATCTGGATTGAGCTCTAGTTTGGTTGAGGAAGCTGAGCTTCAGACTCACTTCCAATTTACGGATGCCAAAGATGCATTTCTCAATGTTGAGGCTTACATTGAAGACCAACTCTCTTTTGCTGAAGCTGCAGCCAGCCGCTCTTATACACGTCGTGCTTCCACATCCTCTGCCTCCGTAACTGCTACTTAGTCTTCTTTTGACTCATCTTTCCCTGAAGCTTTGACTTCAGATGGTGCTCTCCTGGTTGCTCACTGTTCTCTCTATAAGGCAACCATCTCTGAGCTCAAATTGCATACCGATTCTGAGAGCCAGCGCCTCACAAACTCCTCTGCATCCATGATCAATGCCCTACAGGCCTCTTACACTAAAAAGCTTGAAGGTCATGTTACTGACCTTCAGAAATCCATTGATGTTGTCATTGCAGAAAACGCCACTCTAAGGGCAGATCTGAACGCTACCACCTCCTCTCTTTCTTCATCTGATGCCCTTGATGCCAAAATTGAAGAAGCTATTAAGGCACAGTATTCAGACCTTCAGAATTTTGTAAAGAAAGAGATGCGCTCCACATTTCCTAATCATCTGGAACATTTCAAAGTGTCTTCAAGTAAAAAGGTCAATGATTTGGTGTTGTCATGCAATAGCAATCGCGCCAAGACAAACTCCCTCCGCTCAGATTTTGATGCTGCGGTTCAGGATTTGTCTACTATACGCACTAGCATTGATAAGCTCTCTACTGAATGTTCTTCACATGAGAAATCACTGTCCAGGCAACGCAAGCGAATCAGCCAAGCTCTTAAACGCGCTGACTCTAGCTGTGTCCTTGCTGAGAAGGCTAAGGCTGCTGCTGATTCTGCCTCTGCACTGGCTGAAAAGGCCAAAACTGTTGCTGATGTCGCTCGCCTCAGTGCCACAGCCGCTCATTCTCGAGCTCACACTTCTACTGGTCTTCCTTCTTCATCTTCTGAATCTTCTCATGATCACCAAACACAGGTGGATCTAATTATCTCTCACTGCCGCGTTCGCCTCTCTCACATTGAGGATTTCTGCCAATCAATCTCTAATTCAAACGACCGTCACCTTCAATTCCCTCGCATTCACTTTGTCCTCTGGCATGCTGATAAAATTCTTGAAGATGCTCTTGTTGCTGCCAAAAAGGGGGAAGAGACTGAACCTGAAAACATCCCTATTAAAGCTCCTGAAGGAGCTAAGGATGATGAATATATAGATGAGGATGAGAGTGAAGACTCTCCTGAAGTCGAGCTCACAGATAATGAAGGAGATGATGATGACAATGATGAAAATGATGATGATGATGATAATGACGAGGATGGTGCCTCTGCATCCATGCCTTCTGGTGCCACATCCACTGAAGAGCCAGCCTCTGGTGCTGCAGCTGCTTCTGAACCACCTCCTCCTCCTCCTAAGTCTCAACCTCCACCCTCCACCAGATCCCAAGGAAACCAAGACGATGAAGTGGGTACAAATCTTGATGCCACCAAGTCTTCATCTTTTGCTGCTGCTGCTGCTGCCAAGTCTATTATTCCAACACCCTCCTTTAAAGACATTTCTGTGCCTGAAACTTCTCACTCAGTTCCTACTGATATTCAAATGTCAAAAGGAAAAGATGCTCTGCCATCTCTCAATGAAGCTGAACTGAACGAGGATGATATATATGAAGGAGAGATGAGTCCAGACTTTGGAGAAGAAGATAATAATCTATTTATTCAAGTTGTTATTCCTCCAGAAGCCAGAGAGAAGATGCAAGAACTGAAGGATCTATTTGATGCTCAACAGGCTGAATGGAGAAGAACTGACACACAACGAGCATCAAATCTATACACTCTCAGATTACAAGGAAGAAAGAAGAGAACCAGTCAATCTGATCCCCCACGCGCCCTCACATTGATTCATGGGTTCGACGGAACCTAAGTGATGAATGGGAAGAGATCAAGGATGATTTCATAAAAATGCTCGACCACTGGAAAATCTATGGAGCTTCAGGTGAAACTGATCGAGACAGACTCTTCAATTGCTTTTTGGATGATTATCCAGATACAGATTTCATCAAGATGATTAGAGATGATGGTGTGAAGTCTGAAGTCACTATCACTACCCCCGCTAGGAAGCAATTTGACAAACCAAATCTGCCTGGAAGTGCTTGGTCTTGATCTGAATCTGAAGGGACCGTTTAGAAAGCTTCGAGATGACACATATCTGATGTTTAATGCTATCTCTCCTGAAGCTCAGGGGGAAATGGTTTTGGAAACAAGAGAAGAGAAGAAGAAGGCAACTTCGTAAACTTTTTGTTGTATTTCATTCTACTTTCTAAACAACTTTTGTACTGAATGTCCATATGAATGAAATACATATCTTTGTCTATCTCTTGATCTCAACCTGATGACAATACTCTACTTGTCCAGGCTCTGATTATTTTTTTTGGTTTGATATTAACTGCTTAACTAACCCATCTCATCTTATAGATTAGGTGTTCTCCAGTTTAGGGGGAATTCTTTATCTTAGATAGATGTTTTGGCATCATCAAAAAGGGGGAAATTGTTGGGAAATATTTATAATTGTTTTGATTCAGATCCCAGAACCTCCCCTGGAAGATGTAATAAGCCCAAAACTGAAGTCTTAGTCTTATCTTAAGACTCACTTGTTAGGGAGTTCAGTTTACATGTACAAACTGAAGACCCAAGACTAAAGACTGAAGTCAGTAACTGAAATTCATCTTAGAACTCTGTTTACGTCCCAAAACTGAAGGACCATGCCTCCTTGAACCATGGCCTGAAGTTTTGAAGTTGAAGCCAACATGAAGTAAAGACTCATTTGCCACTGAAGTTCACTCTAAAACTCTGCATCTGAAGATTCTTCACTGAGTTCCAAGCTACTCTATAGGAGTTACCATTTTGGGAAAAGATCTTAATAGGTAAAACTGAATCTTGTTGCAGACACCAAAAATGGTAAAAAGGACCACGACTCCAACGGGAAGAATTCAAACAAGCTCTATCTCACAACGGATACATTATGTGAGAGACCTTTAAATACTCCGCTGCTTCAAATGCTTCAAGGACCGGTTACCCAATCTTACAATCTGCCATTGCTATCATCGCTCTCAAGCTTTCAGATTTTATTCACTAGTGTTTTTAGCAACTTTATTATAACCGAAGAATAATCTTAACATTAGATTAAGTTCGAAGCTAGAAATGATCAGATATATTGTCTATCTAACCATTGTGGTTGATCACTATAAGATTATTATTATTCCATTAACTTGGAAACCCTCGACTAACATTGAGACTTGTGGACGTATGAGTTTTTATCTCCGAACCACGCTAACCAAATCATGTCTCTCTCTCTCTTACATTCAGTATTTATCTTTCTGTGATTATCATATTTGAATACTGATTAATTGAAAAGAGAAAGATTGCATTAAGTTTTCTAAACAAACGAGTAAGATTTAAAACCACCACTTCCGCACGTACACTTAAGATATTAGTCCATCAGTCCAACACCTAGTGTAGACTGAGGGATTGCTATCTAAAGTATCAACTCTCACTGAAGTTAAGTTTCCTCCCTTCAGTTCAGGAGCTCACTAAAGCTTTTAACTTGAAAAATCAAAATTGGTGTATT
>JAPKLX010000353.1:135851-201648 GCA_026898415.1 Leonotis leonurus | reverse complement strand
TCAAAAAATTTTTTTATTTAAAAAAAAAAAAACTTTTTTTCCCCCCCCCCCCCCCCCCCTCCCTCCACCTCATACATGCAGTATACTCGTTTCGGGACCAACAATATCTTTGTTCGTAATTGTAATGAAAAATGCATCAAGTATGGATACAAATTTGAAGTTTCTTTTTTTTTCTTTTTTTTTTCTATAGCAAAATATAATAAATATAAATTGACACTTCGTTGTTTCCAAGGTGGTGTAACTTAATCATTTATATTAAATAAAAGTCAAATTATGGCCATATTCATGTGAGGCTACTGTCTAATATTCACATTCCACCAGTATAAAGAAATACGAGTACACTAGATGTCTCAGTTTCAACTACTCACACTTTATAAATAAGTTACGGTTATTTATCACTAATTAATACAACACCTATACATAAATTCTGAAAATTTTAATCAAACAAAAAAAGGGGTCTTATAATATGAATCATTATTTTTTAATTGCACATAAATATGAAAGTATATATGAACGATTAAGTGTGATACTTAAATGATATCATATGATTCAATATAAAATGTCACAAAGTTATTAGATAAAATTTAAATTACAATTTGTCCAATAAACATAGACTACTTCATTTTAAATGACATGACGTCGATTAATTATCAAACTAAGGTTGCCTCCGTAACAATTAATCATATGTGTGGCATTTAATTTTTGTGTAATTTTATAAAAATTGGAAAGTTATATATTGTAGAGCAAGTTCAATCTTTATGTGTAATTAAAAAGAAAAAATGATAGTTCTGCACTGTGGAATAGATTTTTAGTTTGTACTATTAATTCTTTTATTATATGAATAATTTTTAGTATATTTCACGGCAATCAATTAAGTTATATTAATGTGATATATCCAGCATTTTTTAATGTGGAAAATGTATCACCCACATGCTCATTTATATACATGTTAGAAAATCAATGTACTACGTCTTTTTCCAACAATTAATGGTTTTAATTAATTTATAATGATTAATGTGTATAATATGCAATCAAACAAGTGATCGATATCTTTCATCAGCTTTGACATTACTATATATATATATTGAAAGCAAACTCGCTAACAGAACCAGTAAAATATATTGTAAGTTGATTTTGAAGTTGATTAAGCTTGGCCTATTTTGACTGAGGTCATAATTAAGCTGCTTAAAACACTAAGTTGTTTAGGAAAGTTTTTTGAGGGTATTTGATAAATTAAGTTTTTTAAGAGTATAAATAGTAAAAATTTGCTCTTGAAGCTTATAAGCTGCTCAAAAAATAAGTAGTTTCACCATAACTTATTTCTTCATGAACTTATAAACTTCAACAAAATTACATAAAAAATCCTACAATAATTTGTTACTATAAAATTTACCCCCAAAAAATCACATATGAAGAGCTTAAAATGTCATACACTTTATTATTTTAAAAGATTTGTAAAAGAGCTTATAAGCTCATTTATCCAAACACATTAACGACTTATAATTTCTTAATGTATGACATCTTATAAGTTATTGCAAGAGCTTATAAGCTCAAATATCTTATAAGCTCTTTAAAATAAGCTTAGTCAAACACCTTCTAAGTTAGAGTTCGAGTGAATATTGTGTAGCAAGTAATGTGTTGCATTGGAATGTCAACTGCTATGGTACCAGTTATCCGGAATTGGAAAAGTGCACTTTTTAAGTATCGAGTATCAGATCGTTTATTAAACCGATTAACCAATTCCCAACCAATTCAGTACTGATTACCCGCGTACCATTAATTTTTTAAATATTGAAACCGGTTAACGACTTATCGAAAATCAATATTCGGCAATCGGTTCTCAATCCGATACTGGTTCTTCTTAATAACCGGTTACCCAGACATCAGTAGTACTGCTACGTACTTACCAACTAATTAGGTTTTTTGTCACAATTAACATCATGTGCTTGCCAAATCGTACAAATACAATTGCGCTGGATTGTCTTAAATTATTTCCTTGTAATGTGGTTAAATATTGACTGCTTTCTTATTTTATATATGTAACTTTCACCAACTTATAAAATTAGAATATTGCTCCACTTGTAGTTTGTAGGTAGATGTGCTCTACCTCAGTTCTAAATTAAATTACGCGTGAATGTGTAAAACTATTCATTTTACTAATAGTCCAGGTAAAAAATACTCAATTCTTAAAATATATATAAAAAAATATTCATTTTTTTTAAAAAAGTGAAGAATATCTTAGACATTGCATTAAATTTATTAATCGTTGATTGCTATATATATGAAATGATGTCATCATTATTAAAACATAAATTGCCTGCGTTGCACGATACACTAAATCGGGCCGACGATATCACGGTCGCTCTGATACCTTTAAAATTTAAACATGTAATTAAACACGAGATAAATTATTGAACTTAAAAATATAAATGAGTACAAAAAAGCTACAATCGTTGTCTAAACTCTAGCATAACGCATCCACCGCCAATGAATTCTCACCAGCGGTAGATGATTTTGGCTAGGGTTTAGCCAGCGGTTGTTATATGTTTAAAATCAAAATATTATGTTATCAACATATATACCACAACCGCTGACTAAACCCTAACATAACTCATCCACCGCCCGTGAGAATTCACCGGCGGTGGATGCTTTTTACTAGGATTTAACCAACGGTTGTTATATGTTTAAGAATGAAAAATTATGTAATTATCAACATATATACCACAACCGCTGGCTAAAACGTAAGAGTTAGCAACCACCGCTCATTAACCAAGACAACGGTGGATGTCCATGTGCCAGCGGTTGTTGCCTAAATCAATTTATAAGATGATATATTGCTATAATATATAACCACAGCTAGAAAACAAGTAGTATATGAAATAGACCGTTCGTAATTTTTACGCCGGTTGATACCGTGGAAAGAGAGAATGACCAACGGTGGTTAGGGGTGAGCAGAAATCGATCACTGAAAAATTGAACTGAACCGAACCGAACCATTGATGTTTGGTCGGCTTGGATTGATTTTAAAATATTTGGATTTGATTCGGTTTTAATTTTTAGGAACCAAATTTTTTATGGTTCAGATTGGTCTTTAGTAAAATGGTTTGATTATTAACCGAACCGACCGAATTTTATTATATATTAATTATAATATTATAAATTACAATAAATAAATAAATTACTTAAACTTAAATAGTAGTATTTGTTACAAAAATCATTTATAGAATAAATAAAAGTTCTGAATTCTAAAGAATTAATATAAAACTAAAATATATCTTCAAAAGGAAAGTGAACAAATAACATAAAATATGGAGTAAACTTAAAAATTGGAAGTGTTTAAATAAATTAATTTTCTTAATCTTTATTTCATGTTTTAAATTAATCATATGCAAGATTGAACAAAAATTTTATTGAAATAATTTGAACATCAAATTTCGAGTGCAAATTATAATAAATTTATCGTGGAGAAAAATATATAATTAGAATTTTTGGATAACTGAAATTAGAATTTTAAATTTCGGTTTGGATTGTTTTGGTTTTGTAAATAATTTGGTCGGATTAATTTTAATTTCTAAGCAATTCGGTTTATTTGATTTTAGTATTTTGGTTTGATTTTTAACCGAACCAAACCGTTGCTCACTCCTAACGGTGGTAGAGAAGAAAAAGGGAGTGCCAACGGAAAAAGAGAGAAGTGGAAAGATATTAACATTTTATAAAATGGTTATTTTAGCATGTGTTTTTAGATTTTGAGTATTTTCCACACATCAATTTTGTAATATGGGTAGTTTTAATTTTCTCCCTTAAATTAATACTATTAAATTTTCGACAATTATTTTGATTTGCATATGACAGTCGATAAATTTTCGACTATATATAACCACTACAAAAAATGCATTTTATATATAGCAACGAAATAGTGACGGAAAAATTTTCCGTTTCTAAATTTTAACGGATTAACAACGAAATTGTTATGGAATTGTTGTTCAATTTTTATTAACGGAATAATCCGTTATTAAAATTTAGTAATATAAATTTTCGTTACAATTCCGTTACTAAAATTTAATAATATTTTAGAAATATAAATTTTATTACAATTTCGTTGTTATTTAGTAATAGAATATATTACGTTGTTAAACTATTTTAACAACCATCGGTATTACTACGAATAAATCCTTTACTCGAAATTTCTTGTTTTAGTAACGAAAAATTTGGTTGCTAAATTAATTTTTTTTTTGGTATTAATTTAAAACTTAGAAGTTTTTAAATCGCAATAGGGAATGTGAATTTGTATTATTTCTCATCTTTGTTTCGAGCCTCCAAAGACATTTTGATGGATACAAATGTTTATTTTTCATCATTCTTGCTCTACTTAATACTTCTTTTATTATCGTTTTCAATAATATATATGTTAAAAAAGATAAAGTGAAATGTGTTTAATTTGATTAAAATTATATCTTTGGATAATTCAATCATCAATCTAATTTTCTAACACGCACAATTTAGATTGGTATGTGTGTGTTTTTTTTTTATTAACTTTCCATAAAAAACCCTACGTGGCTTTTTTGTCCCATATTATATTCCATTTATATTGGTTTCTCATACGTTTAATAGTTTATTTTAATTTAATTTATGAGTGATAATATAAAATAGCCAAAAAAGATTGTAAAAGATAAATAATAGTCACCAACATAATAATAGTTAAATTCTAGTCATTTATAAATTTTTTGTACTAAAATACCCTTATAACTATATTTTACATTTTTGAGTATGAATAGTATGAATTGTATCGAATCGTACCATTCATATGTGATACTTAATTTTATTAAACTGTATGTGCGTATGAATAGTATGAATTGTATCGAATCGTACCATTCATACGTGATACTTAATTTTATTAAACTGTATGTGTGTATGAATTGTATGAATGAATATTATTCATGTCTTTCATACCATTCATACAAATTGAAGGGTATTTATGGCAATTCACATTCAAAATAGCTAAAATTTAAATAGTGTTATGTTTGTGGCTATTATTTGTCTTTTACAATATTCTTTGGCTAGTTTGAATAATTAAAAAATTTGAGAAACGTGCGTCTTTAATTAATGTGGTGATTTTTTTTTTCATGTCACTTCGTCAATTAAGTTGCCAGTTTTCAATTCCATTTTAAATTTAAATTGACATATTTTATATTTGTAATTCAGTCATTTAGATTTAACTTATATTTAAGCTAGACTTCCACATTTATATTGGAGTAGTAGTATTATAGTATAAATATTGAAATTGTGTTTATCCCTGAAACTTTAAATGGTGTCGGTGCAATTAATAGTGATGCCATGACAAACAGGTCATCCTACATTTATTATACATAAAATAATAAATTAAAGGGGCCGTTTTCTTCAACTAATTAATTATGTTGGATAAACTGTCTTATTCCCACCTTATTATATACTATTATACAACGTTTATTCTTTAATTGACGTGAGTGAGATTCAGACCACCGTAGATACAACGAATAATCCGTCGTTTTATAAAATCTTACTATCTATATATATATATAAAACAGGAAGCATTCCAATTGAAATCAATTTGAGTGGCAAATTTTGTAAATAACTTCAATTTCAATGGCAAATATAATCCTATAACAATTAAATTTAAAAATTAACCTTAACAAGATTCGATCTCTATACCTTTTATAAAAAAGGCTATATTGTGAACCAATAGAGCAACAAGATAACTTGAGCATTGAATAAATCATAATATACATGTACAACTGAATTTGGTTTATGTTTAGCGTTTAGCTTATTAATTTTTAAAACTTTATAGATTATTTTCTCTCTCCTATAACACATTTCTCCTAAAATTATTTATTTTCTTCGTAAAAATATTTACAATATTATGCATATTAAATTAAAGATCTCGACAATACATTTAATTTGATATATGTTATATAAAATATAAATTTAATATAAAAAATTATAACACATTAGTAAATTAAAAATAATTATATGTATACATATTCTTATACATATAATATATTTTACTAAATTATAATGTTCCTAATTATAAAGTTGAATACTCTTTATAATATGTTTTAATATTATGCATGAAAGTTGAAACTCAATCCATTATAAATTGAGACCATGCATAGAAGTTCATTATAAAGTTTTTTTTTTAATGGATGTCTTAATATTTTTAGAGAAAATATTTAAAATTATTTTATTTTATTAAAAGTATTCAACTTTATAATTAGGAACATTATAATTTAGTAAAATATATTATATGTATAAGAACATATTCAAAATCAAAACCAAATCGTTTTTAAGATAGTTCACGATTTGGAATCGAACCATATAGAACGGCTAGAATTATATTTATGAACTATCCAAAAAATTAATACTAATATATATGAAAATTTAAAAATTCTTATTATTATGATTACGTAATAATTTATATTATCATTTAACTTTTCAAAATTTTAATGTCGTTTTATTTGTTAATTTAAAAATTAGAATGACTATAAAAATAAAATTTAAATATTATTATATTATTATATAAAATCATAAAGTTTTATTAATTTCCAAATTCCAAAATTAAATTTTGATTTTTAATTTATTTTATTATTAATATATTCATAAGTTTTAATGTGTTATTGTGAATTATATAAAAATACATTTTACAAATAAGAAATAAATTGAATTGGATAAAATAAATTGAAGTTACTGGTTTGGATCGCTGATCATGGTTTCAAAATTTTGAAATTATAACTGAACCGTCCTCTACACAGTTATGATTTGAAATTGAACCATCGTTTATGATTAAGGTTCTAAAACCACCGATTATTATCTGATTACATCATTTTCGATTATTTTAAATATCTCTATGCATAAATTATTGATGAATAACATATTCCTGTGCATAGCACGGGTGCACAAACTAGTTAATACATTAAATAGTAATTTTGTCCATTTTTTCTTGTTTTAATACTTAAATCTATGAAATTGTCATGATTATATTTTATTTACGTTAATTAAATTTGTAATAAGTATTAAGGTCCCGTTTGATTTTTAAGGTAAATTAATAATGACATATAATATAGAATAAATCAAAATTAAATATTATATATAGAAAGAAACCACGTTTGATTGGAAGCTATTTTTTATATAATCTCTTTACTTTCAAGTGATATTTTGAAATTACACACATCTTAGATTAAAATATTACCTTAAAAAAATAATGTGACACATTAAATATATGTATTATATATAAAGAACATTGTAAGAGGTGGGTCCTGAAAGAGTATTTTAGTGGAAACTAACAAGTTATGCTTATTATTATTTTTATTTCTTTTATATAGAAATCATCAAGACTTCATTCAGGTTAGAAGAGTGAGTGCCTTTAATCCACTTCAAGGACCCCAAAATGTAATATTAATAAAATCGTTATCTTAGCTCTATTCTTGATGTTAGGGTATATTATACATCAATAATATTATATATATATATATATATATATATATATATATTGAGTTCTGTTATACAAAAGCAATTTGGATGACCGAGTTGTGTGATTCAAAGGTCGTGATTAATTCCGTATTTATTTAATTAAAAATTAGATGAACTTTTACAGTATTTAAATAACAATATAAAAGAGTAATTATATACATGTATGCACAAATTAAGCAATTGATATTTCAATTCAAAATTTAAAAATTCTCAATAAGTATTACTTCCAAAATTAAATCCGCCAGACGGAAGAAAATCGTCAAAATTTGGAGAAAAATCAATAGAAGTTGTAGAGAATTTGCATTACAAATTATATTTTTCATATCATGATTTTGTTCTTTTATTATACATGAAAATTGCAGTGCGAGTTATAGTTTACAAAAGAGTGCATTATATTGGATATAGTAATGCAAATATATGTGATGTAATGCATTCATTGATATAACATATATACAATGGGATGTTAAAAATTATAGTGTATTTTACCTAATATACCATGCAAAATGCATATTAGGAGTATATATTAGCATAACATATGCAATTCATCATATATATACTTCATTGGTATAAAATTTTATACCAACAAATCACAATGCATATTTTGCAGGGAAACGATGCATACTACCAACAACAACGTCTCCTTCACAACACTATTAGTTATCTCTACCATGACGAAGAACTCAATCAATAAATTAAAACATTAATCTATCAATAATTCACGATCATCTTTTCCGAACGCACCGCCGTTTTTTCCTTCACCGTTGCCAAGTATAAGGTGATCCTTACGTCCATGTTCCGAACAAATATGATCTCAACACCCACGCTTTGAAATTCCTTCATGACATCGGCATGCCCCTTGACTGCCACGAGGTCCAACGGCGAGCAAATAGGTACAAAATCGAAAAATGTTTTTAAATATCTTTATGCAAATAATTCTATTCTTCTACGAAATGTAATACATGAAACATACAATTAATATGAATGTATATTTTGCGTTGAATTTTTGGTCAATGCTAATATACCATTATACCCTTATTATGTTAATTGTAAAATATTTTAATTTAATTAAATTATTAAAAAACTAGTTAATCACAACCGTTAATTTTCCTTCCTATTTTTTTTACTAGAAAAATTCTTTCTACATGATTTACGCCTATATATATCAAATATGCTCAGCTAGGAAATTATAAATACTAGTACTAGTACTTAGGGGTGTCAATCGGTAACCGGTTTCCGGGAAGAACCGGTACCGGACCGGGAACCAATTTTTTGGAAAATAAGCCGGTTCCCGGTTCTCAGCATTTACAAATAACCGGTACCCGGTTACCCGGTACCGAACCGGTACCGATTAATTAAATTAGTTTAGAAAATTAAAAATATAATATTAGTTTAGAAAATTAGAAATGAATATTCTGCCTCTGCCGGTCTACCCTATCCTTTTCAATTCAAATCAAAATTCAACGAACCCAGCCCTTTCTCCTTTCAATGAACCCAGCCCTTTCATGCTGACTTGCAGGCTTGCAGCACCTAGACGCCGGTGCGCCGCCGTCTCCCGTTGCACACCCAAGCCTACTGGGCCACCGTCGTCGCCCTCCCTCGTCGCGCGCCCAAGCTCACCAACGTCGCCCTCTATCTTGCGCGCCCAGTAGCCCACCGCCGCACGAGGTTGCTAACTTGCTACTGTCCAATCTCCTCTCTATTAATTTGTTTATGTTATTGGGTTTGTTTGAAGATTTGTTTTTTCTTCTTTTGGTGTCAATTAATTCGAGTTCCCCATTCATTTATTTCTATTGAATTTTCCCCCATTATTGCACTATAAAATTAACAACCATGAATATATAAGTAATCAGTCATCACAAATTTACCCAGTCCATTCAAAATCCCATTTATGTTAGATGTTAATAGAGCACAAGACAGTTTATACGTACCCTCTATATTTTTTCTGTAGGCGGTATTCATCCCCAAACTCAAATGGTATATTATATAGTATAGAGTGTCATCCATATTTGACCAAAAACAATATATATGAATAGACTTTTCAATAATTGGTTATGAAGAAATCATATTTTATTTGTGGAGAGGAACTGAAGAGTGGGAGGGATTAGCAAATCAAAGAATATGCATTGCAGGGATATATAGAATCTTGCAAGGGGTAAAGATAAATAAAATAACGAATACCTTAATTAATGTGAGAATTGAAGGGACTCTGTTGCAAAATATATGGATTATGAGATATAGAGAAGTAGGCTATAAAGAAGAGTGACATGTTTTCTAGCTACTTTATTATCCTTTGAGATATATTATTTATTTGAGTGTCATTCATTTTGTTGGATTTGTGTTTCTTGTGATTTTAGAAATTAAATGGAGAACAGAAGAAATATTTTCCCTCAAGATCAAGATTTAGAAGATGAAGAAGAGAACCAATTAGAGGAGCAGGAACTAACTCAACAAGGAACAAAGAATACTGTTACAGGTGGTCAGAGGCAAAAAAAATGAAAGAAAAGAGAGCTAAAATCAGATGCTTGGGAAGAATTTACTGTTTTGGAAAAAGGTGAAGGGGATCCTCCGGTAAAAAAAAGGACAGGGTTATGCAACCGTTGTGGGACTCGTATTGCTGCCGATCCAGATACTAACGGTACATCTGGTTTGAGAAAACATATTATTTCATGCAAGGCCAAGCAAGAGAAAAAAGATGATCAAACTAAGGTCACTTTCAAAGCTGGTGTAGGTGAGGGTAGTGGTACAATATCACTATCAACTTGGAAATTTTCACAGAAGGAAGCCCGAATTGCATTAGCCGAGATGATTATCCTTGACGAGCTTCCTTTCAAATTTGTGGAGAAGGAAGGCTTTCGGAAGTTTCTTGCTCGTGTTTGTCCAGATTTCAATAGTCTACGTAGAAACACGATAAGAGAAGACTGCGTGAAGTTGTTTGTTGAGCAGAAGGAGATCTTGAAGTCAGTTTTTAAGAAGGAAGGCATGGGAAGAGTCTCCATCACCACTGATTGTTGGACTGCTATCAATAACACAAATTTTATTTGTGTTACGTCTCATTTTATTGGAGCGGATTGGAGGATGCATAAAAAAATCATTGACTTTCGTAAGATAGTTGGGCATAGGGGAGAAGACATTGGTACGTCCATTGTGGAGGTATTAAAGGAGTGGGATCTTAAGAGCCTCCTATGTTGCACTGTAGATGATGCAAGTGCAAATGACGGGGCAGTGAGACATGTTAGTAAGTTCCTTGACTTATGGAACACCAATGTATTGGGTGGAAAATATTTTCATTTGCGATGTGTGTCTCACATTATTAATTTGGTGGTGTCGGATGGCCTTGAAGAAATTGGATTAGCTGTGAGGAGAATTAGAGAAGCTGTGAAGTGGATTAAGAGCTCACCAATGAGATCACATGCTTTCTATAAATTTGCTGAAAATTTTGGAAAAGATAACAAAGGTTTGTGCTTAGATGTGCCTACAAGGTGGAACTCCACTTACTTGATGCTAGAGTCGGCTGAGCCATATGCTAAGGCAATGACATGTTATGCAGGAGCAAATGATCCTTTTGGGAATGATATGAATTCAAAGAAGTACAAGGATAGAATCCTCGGAGCGCCTCGAGAGGAAGATTGGGTGAATGTGAGGAAGATGATCGAGTACTTGAAAATATTCTACGACTTCACACTTCTATTCTCGGGCACCACTTATGTTACAGCTCATTTGTTCTTCAAAGAAATGAGTGGCATCTTTGAGGTGATTGCTGATTTGGAGTTAAGCTCTGATGAAGAAATGAAGTCTATGGCGAAAAAGATAAAAGAAAAGATTGAAAAGTATTGGCTAGAGAATGAGGATTATAATCCAAAGATGAACAAACTACTTTACATTGCGGCAGTACTTGATCCACGACAGAAGTTGGACCACGTGGAGACATGTTTGACTCAAGTTTATGGAGAAGTTCGGGCGACGACCTTATTGGTATATGTGAAAGATCTCATGCATCAATTGTTTGATTTTTACAAGAGGCAATTGCATATTTCTACTCCCGTGGAAAGTGGATCTAATTCTCAATCTATCCTTCTCCATCAACCAATATTTCGCAGCTACAGCGTGCTTGAACTAGACCACGAGGAGGTACCAGTCGTATTATTCCTAAAAGAACTCAATCTAGTACTCATGATTTTTCTGAGATGACCATTTATTTCTTGGAGCCACAACATACCGAGAGTGGAAATGAAGATGATGAAGGGGATATTGATTCATTTGATATACTTCAATGGTGGTCGAAGGATGGTGTGAGATATAAGGTTCTTTCTGAGATGGCGAGAGATATCTTGGCTATTTCGATATCCACCGTTGCTTCTGAGTCTGCTTTTAGTATGGGAGGTCGAGTGCTCGACCAATTTCGAAGCTCTTTGAACCCCGAGATGGTTGAAGCTCTAATTTGTTCTTCAGATTGGTTGAGATCGAGTTCATCATTCATTCTTGATGAAGAAGATATACCAGAAGAAGAACAACAAAAAGAATTTCAAACGGGTACGCAGTGTTGTAGATTTTTAGTGTATGTTTAAGTAGTTTCATATTAACTGTATATTTTCCATTCCTTTATTTAATTTGGTTTGTGAATTTTTTTTAATGTTTACAGTGATGACCTCTCTTGGTTTTGGCGGAAAGAATTTAGAAGGAACTAATGCAACTGAAGTTGGCGGTAGTGACACCACCACGCCTGTGATTAGTTCGGTGGGGTTGGTGATTGATCTTGATTCTTGATACCGATCGTGAGGGTTGCTTCTTGATGATTTATTATATTTTAGTTTGGATATTATCGACTTATCGTATTATATTTTGAACTTGTTTAAATATTTAAAGATTGTGATTTGTGCGTTATTGTGAACTATGAAGTGACTTAATTTTGTTATAAGTGAAGGCTTGAAAGCAAGGAGATTTATGTTTTTAAGTGTGTTGTTGTTTAATGTTGCATATTTTTCGATTGTTGATGTGTGATGTTTAGTGCAATTGAAAATGAGTTTGTCTATAAATTTAGGACTTGGCTATGAACGCATAACATCATTATCAATAGGTGCCATTACAGGTTATCTATAAATTACAGGTTATATATAAATATGGGACTAATAATTTTTAATTTCTTAATGTCATGATACGTTATTTTGTTTAAAATTGTAACAAATAAAACTAATTTTCATAATTAAATGTTAATAAATTACTAATTAAATATGAGACTAATGTTTTGTTTTATGTCATGATACGTCATTGTATTTAAAATTGTAACAAATAAGACTTGTTTTAATAATTAAATGTTAATAAATTACTAATTAATATATTAACAATTAACAACCCACATGCTATTTGGTATTTAGATTAAAACCTCCTATTTAAGAATAGTTTCATTAATTAAATATTTAAAATCTCAAATTTGATAATAGACTAAGACAAAAAAAAACCGGTACCTTAACCCGTAAACCGGTTAACCGGTACCGAACCGACCGGTAACCGGTTAAATTACCGGTACCGGTTCTTGAATTTAGCTATTTTCCGGTTCCGGTTAACCGGTAGCGTATCGATTGACACCCCTACTAGTACTAGCCTATATGTGTTTGTGTACTTATGAACTAATTTCATATTATGACCATCAATTAAAGTAAAAAAACCCTAAAATTGATTAGTTGAATTGATGATAGATCATTTAAGTTGAAAGGGAAACTAAAGAAACTAAGAAAGCTATGCGCATCATGACAAAGCTAGGGGTAGGGATGTCAATTTGGCCCGAAAGTGCGGGTTGGCCCGAAGACCAACCCGAAACCGAAGAGGGTTAGGGTTGAAAATTTATGACCCGAAACAATTTTTAGCCCGAATGGGTTGGACCAAAATCAACCCGAACCCGATAGGGTTAGCCCGAAAATCGGGTGGGTTAGCCCGATTAACCGAATGAAAAAATAAAATAATAATTATTTGCATAATATATTTGATATTTCATGCAAAAATGTATTTTTCATATCCATCAATTAATCAATCAGTATTTAAAAAAATAATTATGGCACAATTTGAGTATAATATCATTACATTTCTCTTTAAATTTATTCATATTTAATTTTAATATTTAACTATGTTTTTAAATATAAAATCATAAAAAATATACTACATTTTAAATACTTGCTATGGGGGCGGTCTTTGATCCTAGGATGAAATTGAAACTTTTGGAGTATTGTTATTCCAAAATTGATCATTCTTCTAGCAAAGAAAAAACTCAAAATTTGAAGAAGAAATTATATCATCTCTACGAAGAGTATAAGATGAATGGTATTGGTGATTATTTGAAATCCAAGCCTTCTAGTTCTAGCTCGGAGGTTAGAGAATATGAGTGTTTTGGAGGAGGTGGAAGAGAAGGATTGAGAAGATGATTGAATTTGGACCTCATTGAGCTTGCTGTAAGAGATCAAAACTATATTGATTACTATTTCATATATCAACTTATGTATTGTGGATTTGTTTTGTTCGCTTTTTGAATCTTTTTGTTGGATTGAATCACCTTAATTTGATATATGATAATATGTGAACTTTTTAAATCGTATTATTATTTATATTCATTTTTACAAACATAGAGTCATGAAAAAAAATATATGAATGCTCATTTTTTTGACAAAGAGTCTACAGCCCGAATAGCCCGGTGGGCTAACCCGAAACCCGAAAGTTTAGGGTTAGGGTTGTAAATTTGCAACCCGAAAAAAAATCAACCCGAGCCAACCTGAACCGAATAGCCCGACAACCCGAGCGGGTTAGCCCGAAACCGAGCGGGTTGGCCCGATTGACATCCCTAGCTAGGGGTATATTACTTGGTGTAGTAGTAATACATGGAAAGCAAATGATTGCACTTTGCACCATTTGGTGGAGAACAAGAAAATAAACCACTTTTTGCTACCTTCCCATTAACAACAAATACATAATGAGAAACCCTAGCTCGCCCGATTCTAACTTTCTTTATATATATGTTCTACTTAATCTTTTCTCTAATTTAGTTGCTTGCCAACTTTAAAAGTATTGGCACAAGTTTAGATAATTCATCCAAACCAAATGATTCTTTTTGCTTTAAAACTTGATAATATATTTGATTTTGTTACATATGTATCAAATTAATAATACGTACACACTTCAATAAAAATATAAAACATACTCATTTAAAAATATAACATTAATTTTTTCTAATTTACAAAATGAGAGAAAGTATATCCGCTCTCTCATAAACATATTAGAAAATTCATTATATACTCATGTATTTTTTTCACTATATATTTTAATTAATGAGCAAATAAGAAAATTACCACTGTCATCATATACAAAGTAGTACTTTTGTTCCGTTAAAAGCGGCCAGTACATGAGATTCGACTTGGATAATAAAAATTTATTTCAGAAAATTGAAAGTTTAGAAAATTTTCAAATTTCAAATCTCAATTCGGGTCGTAAAAAATTAAAAACTCAAGTTGAAATCGGAAAAGTTCTAAGATCTGATCTCAAATTATCACCCCTAAATTTGATAGAGTTTATTGCAAATGGTAAAAACTCAAATATCCAATTTAATAAGTACTAATAGATAAAACTACACTTAAAAATAAAAGAAAAAATCCAGTTATATAAACATAAAATTGATCATGTGCTCATATATTTCATTTCATAAATTAGTTTAAATTACACGTGCACACGAAGAAATTTATGTTCATATAAGTTGATTTTTTATTTTTAAATATTTTTTTAATTCTAATTTTACCTATTAACCCCTATTGCAAATTGAATGCTCACAATTTGTTATTAATTATATTTAACTTAAATTCATTGTAGTTTTGTAGCTATAAATGCAATATAATAAGATTAAAAATCTCTATTTCATCTATAGTTTCAATTTTGTTTCAAAAACTTAAACTTTCCTTCCCATTCTCCTTTATTTTTATAAATTGATATATAAATTAAATTAAAAAATCACGTAATCTATATCTATATATTAAAACAAGGATTGCAATTGAAATCCAATTAGTGGCAATTTAGAAATTAAAATGAAATTAATGGGCTTTTAATTATGTTAATCAAAATCATACTCCCTCCGTCCACAAAGAACTTGCACACTTGGGTCGGGCACAGGTTTTAACGAATGTTATAAATGTGTTGTGAGTGGAGTAAGGGTCCCACAATATTTATTAATTAACTATGTGTATGTGAGTTGGAGAAAAGTTAGTGGTTGATTGATAGTGGAATGAGGGTCCACTTTATTTATAGTTAAGTATGTAATGTGAGTGATTAAAAAGGTAATGGTGGGTCCAACAATATAGGTATAATTATTAAAAGTAGAAGTGTGCAAATTTTTTGTGGACTTAATAAAGTGCACAAATGTGCAAGTTCTTTGTGGACGGAGGGAGTAATAATTAAAAATAGTATCAGAAAACACTAAAATTAATCTACAGAACATTATTGAGCATTTACATTATTGCAACCAACGTTTCTAAAGCTTAAAAACAAATTATTGAGCATTTACATTTATAATTGAAATAACAGAATTAAAATTATATAAAAATATAACTACCATGTCCTTCTAACTCTTAACATTCCACCAATTACTTTAATACACAACAACAGTAACAACAGTAATCGATAGATCTGCTTTAAGCAGTTACAAAAATTCAGAGCATTTACATTTATTTATAATTGAAATAATGCAATTTACATTATTTTAAAATATAACTACCATTATGTGTCCTAACTTTTAGCATTCCACGATTTGTTTAATACATACGAACACTAATCCATAAATCTGCTTTAAGCAGTTACAAAAATTCAATTCTAAAGTAAATGTAAATTTATATATTTAAACAGATCTATTCACAATGTACATCATACGGAAAATTACTCTATCATATTCTGGAAAAAAATCCTAGCAAGTAACAACACCATGGCTCCATTCTTCAGATTTGTGAATGAATTAGAAGAAGGTCTAAGCAAATTCCCCATCAAACTTAGAATGATACACTTATATGAGCAGCCTCTATTCAACAATAAATCTGAAATTGGAACACTAGAGTGCATCATGCATGATCAATATGTATAATCTCTTCCCAACTTCATATATTATTCTTAGATATATTTTTCCATTTATCTAATATTTCTTCTTTACTTGCAGGAAAATTTTGTTCATGGGACTGTACAAAAATTGCAGATTCCTATGTTCAAACCAATACTAAAGGTTGGAAGACTATTTGCAATCTCAGATTATATTGTTGGAGCAAATACAATGAAGAATAAAACCACAAATTCAAGACACAAAATACTTTTTTCCAAGAAAACACGCATATGCGAAGTGCCGGAAATTGAGAGTTTTCCTTCAAAGATGTACTCATTCAAAGGATTTGAAGAAATATCCAAGATCCAAGACACCACAACTAGCCTATTATTTGGTAATATTATATCCAACTAACATAAAATTCAAATAATGTACTAATTAATTTTGATTTGCAGATGTGATAGGAGTTGTGGTAGCATCTTATAAACCACAAATAAAAGAACAATATGGAAGGACAATGAGGCTCATGGATATATTATATATTTATATGAAAAATTAAAAAATATATATATATATTTTTATTTAACCATTATATATATATCTATAATTAAAAATATTGAAAAAGTTGTAAATATATCGTTATATGTTAGTTCCTCTTGGTCCTCTTCCAAATTGGGTTCTATTCCATTTTGGAATCCTTTTCAAAGAGAATCATTTCCTAAAATGAAAATAATAAGACGTATAAATATATATATTTTAAAAGCATTATAGCTATAGTAAATATCTTACTATATATAGAAAGATGAATAAAAACAAGAATTTTGACATTGAAATATTTATTTATACTATTGTATGTTACACTACATACTTAACTTTCAAGTTTTCCATAAATTAAAATACATGTAATTATAATTAAAATACATATTACATACTAAAATGCATGTAATTATAATTAAAAAAAATAAAAATTTGATTACAAACATGAAAATACATATTACATACTAAAATAAATGTAATCATAATTAGAATAAATTAAAACTTGATTACAAACATGAATTATGAAAAAACAAATATAGAACACATGATTCCATATAACACAGAAACCCACAACAAATATAAGAATACTAATATTCAATTCAATTTATTTATTAGTAAACATCCTATAATAAAAATCACTGCAACACCGTTAAACAATTTATTTTCTCTTCTGTAGCACAAAATACATTACAAATTTGAAATAATATTTCCTCCGTTCCAGTAATCTTGACACATTTTATATTCAGATGAGTCATTATTATGTTCAATACAAAATACATTACAACTTTTATAATACAACTTTTAAAATATTAGAACTACATTATATAAAATATGTGATGGAGTATTTTTTTTCCCTTCAGGAAATAGATCTCGCTCGGGAAAAAAGTTTAAAAGGTTAAAAATGTTCGAAAGATGCGATTATTTACAATCTTCTTCTTCAATTACCGGTAACGTTCAGAATAATATTATTTTCATTTTCATACATTGCCTTTTTATTATTATTATTTTATATTCTATTAAGAAAAAAAAACGTGTGTTTTCTTTTAGAAAATATTGGAGAAAACGAGCCAAATTCATTTCCGAATAATGAATTTTTGGAAGACTGTGAAGAGACCACATTAATTGACGTATATATTGAAGATATACCAAGTACATGTAGTAATCTATATTATATTTCATATTTTAATTTAAAATTTTGCACGCTAGGACTACCTGCTGATTTATAATTATAAATCTATTAAAACTAACAATAGTTGACCATGCACAATTACTTACAATATTATTTAATTTCTCTAATTATTCTTTTATTTTTTTTAGCAATGAATTTCAGAAAATCAAATTATAGTGTTGGGATGAATTATATAAGCGACAAAAAAAGTGAGAACAATGGATTAATTGACATCTATGTTCAAGAAATTCATAATAAATGTAGTTATTCGTATTTTATCATTTTCACAGTTTAAACATAATATTTGTTTTTGAATAATAGTCTAAATTGTAAAAAATTTATTACAATATATGTCGTTTGTAATTATTAATATTTACTAATATTATTTAACAGAATATCATGACCATGGTGATCCTGTTTGGTGGTGCGAGTTTTGCAAAGCCCACTTTTGGTTTGACGAGAGATTGACAAAATCTACCAATACTGAAAATCCAAAATATTCATTATGCTGTCAAATTGGTAAAATCAAATTGCCGAGAATGGAAACTCCTCCAGTATTGTTGCAAAACTTGCTATATGCAGACAATGCAAAAAGTAAACATTTTCGTGATAACATTCGTTCGTACAACAGTATGTTCGCATTTACATCAATGGGTGGAAAGATAGATTTGAGTCTAAACAATGGAAATTCACCGCCCACATTTCGACTGCACGGCCAAAATTACCATTTAATTGGTAGTTTAATGCCTACTGAGGGTTCTTCACCAAAGTTTGCTCAATTGTATATTTATGATACTGAAAATGAAGTTACAAACAGAATGCATTCTGTGAGGTAATTTATATGTTATTTTTCTGTTAATATAAATATTTAAACATTTGCTATACATTTTATATCGTGTGTTTGATAGTTCATTTACTTTGTATTTATTTAGGCAAAAATCAGAGATAACCAAACTACATGTTGAGATTGTTTATGATTTGAAGATGATGTTAGATGAAAATAATGTGTTCGTGAAGACATTTAGAATGGCGAAAGAGAAGATCGTCGATCAAGGGCAATCTGATTTGAAGATAAAGCTTATTGGTAGAAGATGTAGAGATGCTCGAACATATAACTTGCCCTCTGTTTCTGAAGTGGCAGCTCTAATTGTTGGGGATATAGATGAATCATTAGGAGATAGAAATATTATAATTGAAACTCAATCTGGTGAACTGAAGCGCATCAATGAGCTGCACGCAACATATCTTGGCTTGTAGTATCCACTCTTATTCCCCTATGGTGAAGATGGTTTTCGTGAAGATATTCCTCTGTGCAATACGAAAATCTCTCAATCAACTAAAGCTCGCAAAACCGTGAGTATGAGAGAATACTTCGCCTATAGGTTGCACGAAAGAGAAAATGAAGCAACGACTATTTTCTCTTCCAAGAGACTCTTTCAACAATTCGTATTTGATGCATATACTATAGTTGAATCGTCAAGATTGATGTATATCAGTAGAAATCAAAAGAAATTGAGAAGTGATATGTATAAAGGCCTTACAGATGCTGTTATCAGAGGTGACACGCATCCAGCAAGCCAGGGAAAAAGAGTGGTGCTGCCATCATCTTTCACTAGAGGAGCGAGATACATGATTCAATGCTATCAAGATGCAATGGCAATTTGCAAATGGACCGGGTATCCTAATTTATTTATCACATTTACGTGCAATCCAAAATGGCCAGAGATACTCAGATATGTAGAACGTCGAGGATCGAAACCTGAAGACCGTCCGGATATTGTTTGTCGCGTTTTCAAAATGAAATTGGATAATTTGATAGAAGATCTATGCAAAAGAAAAATATTTGGAGCAGTAAGAGCAGGTATTATTGCGTGATAATACTAGATCCTAAATGTTTTAATATATTATTTATATATATATATATATAATTTTTTTTCCTCACAAATTTAATATATTTTTTTTATTATTGTTACAGTTGTGTACACAATTGAATTTCAAAAACGCGGACTCCCACATGCGCATATACTGCTCTTTATTTCTAAAGCAGAAATAGATCATTCGCCCGAAAACATCGACAAAATTATTTCTGCTGAAATACCAGATAAAGTTTCTGATCCAAAGTATTATGCGGCGGTACAAGATTTCATGGTTCATGGTCCATGCGGAGCGGCAAATAAGAAATCACCGTGTATGTCAAATGGTCGTTGTACAAAGTATTTTCCCAAAAAATACGTGCAAACAACGAACATGGACGAAGACGGTTATCCAGTATACAGAAGAAGAGACAATGGACGAACAATATCAAAGAATGGTGTATCTTTGGATAATAGATACGTCGTTCCCCACAATCGTTATCTTTTGATGAAGTACGGAGCACACATAAATGTTGAATGGTGTAACCAATCACGATCAATCAAATATTTGTTCAAATACATTAACAAGGGAAATGATCGTGTAACGACATCTTTCTATAAGAGCACAAATGAACAACATGATGGGAAGAATATTGATGAAGTGAATATGTATTATGACTGCAGATACATATCGCCATGTGAGGCTGCTTGGCGGATATTTGGATTCGAAATTCAGTTCAGAAAACCCTCTGTCGAAAGACTGCAATTCCATCTTCCGGGTGAACAAAATGTAATATTTTCAGATTCGGATGGAATTGATGAAGTGCTGAAGAATCCGACGATTGGAGAAATCATGTTCTTAGCGTGGTTTGAGGCAAACAAGACATACCCCATAGCAAAAAAACTTACATATGCAGAATTTCCGACACAATTTGTTTGGAAACAAAATCTGAGAGAATGGAAGCCGAGAAAGCAGGGATTATCAATTGGAAGAATATTTTATATGCCTCCTGGTAGTGGAGAAAATTACTATCTGAGATGTTTGCTCAATATAGTGTGCGGCCTTACATGTTACGAAGATATAAGAACTGTTAATGGAATCTTATACGATTCATTCAAGGATGCTTGCTTTGCACTAGGATTATTGAGTGACGATAGAGAATACATTGACGCTATAGTCGAGGCAAGCTTCTGGGCTTCTGCGAAATCTTTAAGAAGTTTGTTCGTCACTTTATTATCTTCAGATTCTTTCAGCCATCCAGAAGAAGTTTGGGATGCATGTTGGACGTATTTATCAGATGATATTTTATATAAACAAAGGTCTTCTATGCATCATCCAGGTGACATTTCTTCCATAAAATTCCGTACACAAGCCAGTATATATTTAAAATAATTAACCATTAATTATTTCCCAAAAAATGCAGAGTTGCAGTTGACGCCTGATCAAATCAAGAGTTATTGTCTTGTGCAAATTGATAAATTGTTGAGAGGTTTTGGTAAGAGTCTGCGAGAATTCAGACAAATTCCGTATCCAAGTGTTGAGTTTTTCCAGTATGATGATAACGGGTTAATCAGTGATGAAATGAGGTATGATCGTAAAGCTTTGACGGAGGAACACAATATCATGATTGCTAAGCTTACTGATGAGCAACGCATTGTTTATGATACTGTAATGAATGTAGTACATTTAGATTCTGGAGGAATGTTTTTCGTATATGGATATGGAGGCACCGGAAAAACTTTCATATGGAAAACACTTTCTGCAGCTCTGAGATCAAAAGGAGAAATAGTTTTAAATGTTGCTTCAAGTGGAATAGCATCTCTATTGCTTCTTGGTGGAAGAACAGCTCATTCTCGATTCAAAATTCCAATAAGTGTGAATGAGGATTCCACATGCAACATTAAACAAGGAACTCCGCTTGCAAGCCTTATTGTTAAATGTAAGCTTATTATTTGGGATAAAGCACCAATGATGCATAAGTACTGTTTTGAAGCTCTAGATCGAACTCTTAGAGATATTATGCACTTTGTCAACCCGTCAAGTGGATGCATCCCGTTTGGGGGTAAGACAATTGTGTTCGGAGGAGATTTCAGACAGATATTGCCTGTGATTCCAAAAGGTAGTCGCCAAGATATTGTTTTTGCAACAATAAATTCTTCGTATCTTTGGAAAGATTGTAAAGTTCTGCGCCTGACAAAAAATATGAGACTTCAACATACGAGTTCCAGCAATGAAGCTATTGAATTGGCAGAATTCTCTAAATGGATTGCCGATATAGGCGATGGAAAAATTGGAGGTCCAAATGATGGAGAAGTCAGTATCGACATTCCTGAAGATATTTTGATAAAATGGTCTGGAAATCCGATCGAGCACATCGTTTCAAGTACTTATCCATCATATTCCGCTGATAATGAACATGCAAGTGATCTACGAGAAAGAGCCATACTTGCACCGACTCTTAATGTAGTGGAATCTGTGAATGACTATATGATTTCTTTGAATAACAATGAAGGGTTGTTATATAGAAGCTCGGAATTAATGTGCAAATCTGATTCAAATTATGATACGTTACAAGAAGTGCATACTCCAGAATTCCTGAACACTATCAAATCTTCTGGGGTCCCAAATCATGAAATTTATTTGAAGGTCGGAACTCCAGTTATGTTGTTGAGAAATATTGATCATGCAAATGGATTGTGTAACGGCACTCGCTTGATGATAACGAAGCTGGGAAAGCATATTCTAGAAGCAAAAATTCTCACAGGCCAAAATGCAGACCAAAAGGTATTAATACCGAGAATGTCTTTGACTCCAGCTGATCCGAAATTGCCATTCAAGTTTGAACGACGACAATTTCCTCTCATTGTCTCCTATGCAATGACAATCAACAAAAGTCAAGGATAATCACTTTCTCATGTTGGTATATTTTTGCCTAAGCCAGTCTTTACACACGGTCAACTGAATGTTGCAGTATCAAGAGTACGAAGTCGTAGTGGACTCAAAATATTGATTTCAGATGAAAATAGAAACAATAGTGCAACTACGACCACTAATGTTGTATATAAGGAAGTCTTCCAAAATATATAATAATGCATGCTTTTGTAGATTTCGACGATGTATTTATTTTTCCCTTATGCTTTTTTCAAAATATGATTTCATTAAATCAAAAATTATCGTGCATCGCACGGGTCAACACACTAGTGAATAATTCAAACTTGAGATCGGTCATTTTGAACATTAAGCTCATTTTGAATGGAGTCCCTCCCTAATTAAATCTAAATGTGTTTGAAACTCGTAAAGAAGAGGGAAAATTCATTTAGACCCCACAACCAACCCTTCTCTCCCCACTTTCTTTCTTTTAATCCATCGCATAGAACGTGACCTTCTTTAACTAGAGAGAGAGAGAGAGACTGTGTGTGTGTGTGTGTTGGGCTTTAATAACTGCCGCATGATTTGTGGTGCAATTGGTAGTGTTTCTTTTTCTGGGCAGCAAAAAAGGAACCTCATTGCTTTTTTCCCGACTAATCTTGTTTCCGTCTTTTGTCTCCTTCTCTCTCTCTCATAAAACTAAACAAAACACTCACATATACAGCTCAAATTTAAAGCATTTCAAATTTGAATAGCTTTGGAAGCCAAACAAACCCCCCACTTACCATTTTCCTAGTACCCATAAATTCCTTGCAAGAACAAGGCAAAAAAAAGGCAAAGAACATCACAAAGAATGAATCTTTTGTTTCTTTTGCTACTCTCCATTTGGGCTCTCTTGAGTTCTCCTGCGCTCTCCGTCCCACTCGATGTGAAACCCGACCCGCCTGCTTCTGACCCGGTTATCCCCACGGAAAAAGATCCGTTTTTTAAGAACTCTTCTGATCTCACTGCACATTCTCCAGGTAGCTTGAGGATTTCATCTTCATTTTTCGGATTTTGTTGATACTCGTGTTTGAGAAGTTGAGCTACTGAGATTTGAGCTCTGCGTTTGAAGAATTCTTAAAATTGTGCTGGATTAGCTAATCATGTTTATATAACGCGATTAGTGATGAGTGATATGTGCTTTTTTATGTTTTTATTTTATGACATTGTGCAGTTTTCCAAGAAAGGAGTTGTAAAGCTTAATGGTGGATTAATTCGGATTTATTTCTCTTTTTCAATACTTTACCTTTTTTTCTTGTGTTCTGTTGGTTGCAATTTTACGCATATTTGGGGTTGAGGATGGTGACGATTCTATATTTGCTATTTGGTTCTGTATTTCCTCTTCTGTGTGTGGTTCTTCTTCAAAGTTTGGACAGCTAGATTAGCTAATCATGTTTCCATCTTGTAGTTACTGCTGAATAATATGTGCTTATTATTGTGTAGCTTCACAAGAAAAGGTGTTCTAAAGCATAATTATATATTGATTTGTATTTAGTTCTTCTATTGATGGTTGCAATTTTGAGGGGCTGCGGGTTGTTGTAGTGATGATTCCATATTTTGTGTTTGCCTTTTGTTTAATATACATATGCTATTCCGTTGATGGGATCAGAAGTGGCAGACGTGAAGCTAGTGCACCATCAAGATTTGAACAAGAAAATCCTCGTCGCGCTCGTTGTCTCCTCATCTCTTCTTGGGGTAATATTGCTGTTGTCTTCTTGTTTCTGGATCTTCAGGCTGAGGAAGAATGGCTTTGACAAAAGACACCAAAAATCGGGTTTGTTTTCACTTAATACACTGCTGATAGTACTGATAATTAATTTTTGGGAAGCTTTTGTATATAAGTTTTTCTACTGATGCATTCACAGATGCTGCAAATGCCACCTCATTTGGTCCGATTTTGGACAAGTTCCCTTCTATGAGATTCGGTGGCAAGAAGGGATCGATTGCTGCAATTGAGTACCAGTTGTTAGTGACTGCTACTAACAACTTTGATGAAGCTAATGTTCTAGGCGAAGGCGGGTTAGGCCGTGTGTACAAAGCTCACTTCAACAACCAGTTACATGCAGCTGTTAAGAAAATATATGCAGGTGGATTGGAAGCTGAAAGAGAATTCGAGGTATATATTCTAAATATATATAGCAATTTTTATACTGTCAAGTGTCAATCTCAAATGTTCGTTATGGCTCACTTTATTGTCTTTTAAATTTGCAGAATGAGGTAGAATCATTGAGTAAAATTCAGCACCAAAACATAGTTTCTCTTTTAGGATATTGCATACATGGTGAGGTGCGCTTTTTGGTTTATGAAATGATGGAGAATGGATCTCTTGAGCATCACTTGCATGGTAACCCTTACATATTTTTCTCAAGTGATTTTAAATGTAAAAAGTATCAAGCCAGTTTATCTGATCTTAAAAATTACATCAGGTCCTTATAAATCGAGATTGACTTGGCATTTGAGAATGAAAATCGCTCTTGATGTTGCCAGGTACTTATTTTGATTTAATTGTTCAAAATAATTTGGATTTCCTCATCTGTTTCCTATGCAAACAAACTTCACTTGATTATAATGTAGAGGATTAGAGTACCTCCATGAGCGATGCAACCCTCCTATGATCCATAGAGATCTCAAATCATCGAATGTTCTCTTGGATTCCAACTTTCATGCCAAGGTAACATAAGTGGAAATATGATTTATATAAGGAAAATTGTGACATTATTGTATATTAACTGATTCCGATTTTGGTTCAGCTTTCTGATTTTGGCCTTGCTATAATGGGAGACAATTCAAATAAGACCAGCATCAAGATTTCAGGAACTTTGGGTTACGTAGCTCCAGAATACCTACTGGATGGTAAGGACCATTTTTCCGAGTCTCAAAAACTTAGTAAGAGGCGTTGTCCCATCCGGTTTCAATACTTATGCTAGTTTTTTTTTTTTTTTTGAATTGGCAAATATGTTAAGATTTTAAATGCTTGTGCTAGTTTTATTGTTGCTCTAATATGCCCTGCAATACCATTTCTATTTAGCAATAAACATTTTATTTTGAGAAAGTTATTGCTCTAACTGTTTCCCTTTTGAGCATCAATGATAATTTTGCCATAAAAGTATGTTACATATCAGATATTGCTTTAAATGATGAACAAATATTCCTTTATGAGTAGGGTACAAATTAGTTCATGTAAAATATGTTTTTTCAAATTGTGAATTAATTTTGGGTCAATTACTCTTAATGACATGAAGAACCTTATCCCGTTATATCTACCACGATAAAATAATCTATATATCGGGTACAATTTAGTAGCTGCATTTTTAAATAAAATTGTTTTAGATAAACTTTTGAAAAGTTGTTACGACAATATCGCAGGCAAGCTTACCGACAAGAGCGATGTGTATGCATTTGGTGTTGTTCTATTGGAGCTTTTGATGGGAAGAAGGCCAGTCGAAAGAGTAGGGGAAGCTCAGTGCCAATCCATAGTCACTTGGGTAATTTTTCATCAAAGTCTGTATATTTATCTAGATATAAATATCTGAAGTTCATACACTAGCTAGGATTTGTTCTCATAAGAACCCTTATAAGTTCATGCGTTACGATTCTTGATACTTACCTTCTTCTATGAGCAGGCAATGCCACAGCTTACCGACAGATTGAAGCTTCCGAATATTGTTGATCCGGCCATAAAGAACACTATGGATTTAAAGCATTTATATCAAGTACTAATTCCTAAGCAGAAGCAATCAATACCCTAAACTTTCTAGCCATCATTCAAAATTTTTGATGGATGCTCGATTATGATATGTGCAGGTGGCTGCCATAGCTGTACTATGCGTGCAACCAGAGCCGAGTTATAGACCACTGATTACGGATGTGCTCCATTCCTTCATACCCCTCGTGCCCGTAGATCTCGGTGGATCACTGAGACTAACGGAACCTGCTGTCTCGACTTTTGTATAGCCTGCTTTGAGAACAAAATTTTTTTACTTGCAGAACTAAGTTGAGAAGAGCATGCTTGTCCGCGTATCACCAAGAGTGAGATTATGGTTCGGCTTGTACAGAAATGTAAAGTGGAAAATGAAGAAGATTGCTCTATCGCTTCTCGAGCTGAACCGTGTAAGTTGCTTGGCCTTTATGTGTGTATATACGGATTTCTATTCCCTGGAGGAGCTAAGAATTGAGTTGCAGTAACTTTCCATCATCAGTAACATTCATGCATATTTCTTGTATGCTACAAGACATCTATACTTGAAAAGATTATGATATTGCCCAATATCAAGAACTAGGACCAAAAGAATAAGTCAATTTGGACTGTATACTGTATATGTAATGTGCATTAAGTTAAACTAAATTGACTCATGCTTTCACTCTTGATTTCTATATTATTTTGTAACACTATTCGCAGTAAGGGTCAGCATTTAAGTTTTGAAAAACAGATGTGAATTAATTGTGTGAAACCTAACCAAAATAACAGTATGTCATTTCTTATTTTTCTTTCAAAAATTGCAAAATTGGATGCAGAACAACGTAGTAAATTTCTAACAAATAGAAGTATATTGATATTTAAAAATAGTTGAGCATAATATATTCTTTTATTTTATATACATAGATACACGCGCACGCATATGGGATCATGTTTTTATATTTTGTTCGATATAAAGGACGGCCAAAGCGGACTAAAACCTTATAAATACATTGGAAAAATTGAAAAACAAAGGGCGGAAGTTGCCATCGGTTATTTAGGATAATAGTAATTGATGTATTGATGGCCGGTGGTAATCGATAACTGATAATAGTTAATTTTGGATAATGGATCGATTGTTGGATATTGTTTTTTTTTTGTAATTTTGGTTATATTAATATTTTATATTTTTTAAAATAATTATTTCATATTTATTTTTATTTTTATTTTTTAATAATTATTTCATATTTATTGTGAAATTGAAAAAAAAAATATAAAAAATATACTTCATTCATTCGTCCATTAAGAACTTGCATACTAGGGTTCTGCACAAATCATTTGAATGTGTTGTGAATGGAAGAATGGTCCACGCTATTTATTAATTAAATATGTGTGCGAGTGAAAGGAAAATTATTGTTTGATTAATAAATTAATTAAGTATGTTACGAGTGAAATAAGACTTTCACATTATTTATAATTATGTAATGTGAGTGATTATAAATTAATTGTTTGTCCAAAAATATGAGTATAATTATTACAAATAAAAGTTTGCAAGTTTTTGATGGACGTATAGTAGTTGATATTAAAATTTATTTTTGTTATGAAATAAATTGGATTAATTCGGGTGACTGATTCGATTAACCAAACAATTATTGGATCACCAAAATTCATAAAGCGGATCTCGGTCTTTCGAATAGTATATTTCGACGAAAATGGATGTGGATAGTTACGATTTAGATAATTGAATAACCAAACAGTTATTGGATAATTGTTCGTTTAGATATTGATTAAATTTGGTGACCCTTTATCCATGGATCTAGTTCATAGTAATATTTATATCTCATAGGATAGGACTTGGCATCTAATAGCTGTTGGGAATAATTTGAAAATGGTGGATTCTTTAATGATGGTGGAGCTTTTTCATTGGTTTCCGACTGGTGTTGCATCTTAACGGTTTCCGCCTCGTCCCATAGATTAAGACAACAATGTCAAAACAAATAATGTCCACTATTGGTGATACAAGATTTATATAAGTAGGTTCTTGATTTTTCACAATTTAGAGTATTTCTTAAGTAGTTGTTTAATAATTTAAAGCATTGAATGAAGACATTTCGTGTTCCCTCGTCCTTGTCAGTTGTCAATGTCTGAGAACCCAACATGACCAAGGATGGACGCTCTTAATTACTGTCTATTTATTTACTAATTTTTAAATTTAATTAATACTCTATTAATTAAATTTGAAATTAAACTTAATAAAATCTAATATACACCATTAATAATTCATGATTCCCTAATTAGTTGTCTCATTAATGGGAAATCATCAATATATAGTATAGTTGGTACACGTACAATGCCAACAGTTTAGGATTTAATTAATATGATAATTGATCTCTATTTATTATTATTATTTTTTTAATATGATAGCTGATAGCTATAAAGCATATTAATTAATTAATTAATTGTATGGAAAAATTGTTATAATAAAGGTACCATACTGCCGGATTTGCCGCACTCAACTGTACAAACAAACATTGGATGGAGCTACAAAGAAAGTTATCTAAATCAAATTCTTTCAAATAAATCCACCCACTTGTGCCAAAACACTGGGCTCCTCCCATATTTTATACTCATTAGCTGAGCTATCAAGCTTCGATCTTTTCTATACAAACAACCTCACTTACTACATATTCCATAATATTACTACAAAAAGAGATAGAAGAAATTATATATGTTCCACCAAGCATTAAAAACATACAAGTGCTGTCATGGGATACTACCAAAGTCCCATATTTTTATCCAAAACTATCAATTTTGGACGTTGATCAACTATTATCAATACTTTAGGTCAATAATTAATATATAAAAGCATGCATATATGGGATCTGAAAAATGCTGCTAAACTCTAACCGGCCACCAAAATCCAGAGCCGCCCCAAAGACTCATTCGTCTCTTTATAAAACCACAGCCATGCCACTAGTCTATGGTAGATAAAGAAGTTTAATTTTCTCAAACCTCAAAACCCTAGCTAGCCCTAAAAATAGTAAATAAAACAGTATGTACTTCATATCTAGCTTGATTTGCAGCAAGAGCAGCAAGAATATGTATGTGAAGATCGTTCATCAAGGCGGTCGTGTTGAGATACATGACCGCCCGATTCTAGCATCGGACCTCCTCAGTCGAAACCCAAAGTGCTGTGTGGCTCACCCCAACGTTTTCCGCCACCCCTATGCTGTGGTTGCACCTTCCGCCACCCTCACGCTCGGCCAAAAATACTACATCGTGCCCATTCATACCGTCACGGTTCTCCAGCTCAAGCACTTTTGTTCACAAAGAAAGCTGCAATCAAATGATGATCACAGACAAAAGATGGAGCGCTCTTCTTCTTATTCTTCATGGTGCTTGGTGAAGAGTAACACAAATAATAGAGAGAAAAGGAGTGAGGGAGATTGCAGGAGAGAGAGAGTTGGTAAAAGAATGTCTCTTGCACATTTTGATCAATGGCAGCCTGGTTTGGACAGCATTATGGAGGAGTAGTACTTATAGGTACTCGGAAAGAATGAATTCCAAATTATTAGTGGTTTAGAGTTATATATATATATATGTTTCATAGTGGAAATATATATTTCGATTGAGTTGCAAATTAGTTGCATTATACGATGTGAATCTCTTGATGCCAATGAATTATGCAGGCTTACAACCAGGGATGGAGCCTGTTTGCCCCCTCAAGATTTTCAAAATTTAATACTACATGTATGATTAACACTCCAAATATGTGTTGTTCCTCACTTGGTCGAGTTGTCAGTTTAAGTCTTCAGCAACTGTTTAGTACCGCGTTCGACTATTCTTAAAAGTATTTTGCTAAGTTATTAATTTTTTGGTTTAAATCTTTTATTTATTTTATTTTAGTTGTTTATTTTCTGCTTTGGTTTAAATACTTTTTTTAGTTTAATTTATTTATCTCCTATTTTTTACTTTAGTTACATATTTCTTATTTTTAATATCCTTTGTAATTTAACTTATTTATCTTGTATTTTTTATTTCATTTATTTATTTCTTATTTGTATTTAATATTAATTGATTTTCTTGTTTATTTATCTTTAAACATAGGAATTTAAAATTAAATTTTGCACATATTTATTTATTTATTTTTATATAATACAATGATATATATAGTATTTATTTAATATCATTATACATGGATTTATTATTTCAATAAACTTACACAACTTTATATATATATATATATATATATATATATAAATTATTTATATCATCACCTTATACACTTTTCAACTCTAAACAAGCACTCATGTTAGGGAGGAAGTATAAATTATTTATATATATATATATATAAATTATTTATATCATCACCTTATACACTTTTCAACTCTAAACAAGCACTCATGTTAGGGAGGAAGTATAAATTATTATTGGGCTCTCTCAACAAATTTTCTGGCTCCCTCACTGCTTACGACTATACCACTTTACATCCTAGAATGTCAAGATTTCTCTGAATTATAGTTTAGGGTATTAAATATATAATGATCAATATTAGTCGCGCTTTCGAATATTGACGACACTTAAATATTAAATCTTTCAAAATTTCGACAATTATTCGCCCAATTAGTACATGTTCTCAAAACCACGTTATTTTTTTCAATAAAAAAAAATTGAGTTGAGTGGATTGAAATGCATGCATGAAAATATAATGAAGTGTATTCAAATTAGGATTGAAGTGCAATATAATTTCAAGAACTTAATTAAAATGCTTTTCGTTGACACACACTACAAAACGAAAGGAAAGTAATAAGGCTCATAAAATGATGGGCCGGAAGCCTTTCATATATGGGCCAACCCCAAACTCAATAAGAGTACTTGTGTATCACAATTTCTTATAAATATCAAAACAAAAAATATATATAGAAGTAATTATACTTTCCTAAGACTAAGTAAAGTGCATGTACATTAATTATTTATTAAAAAATTGCTGGTTGTTTAGTAGTATTGCATGCAGTCGTTGGGCTCAGCATCAAATTAATATATGTAAAAGTCTGCAAACAGGTAGCTCTGTGGCAGATTACCGATGTGCTGCAGTTGTTTGGTGTCAAGTTTAGGCTTCATTGTATAATTTTAAGGCTCATTACAAATATATATATTTATTTGGCTTAAAGCAAAGCAACTCACTTGATATTATGGTTTAAAATAATATCACGTGGAGCATTAGCTAGCTATATGTACCTTTTTCTAGTAATTAATATCGACTGTAATAATTGAATTTTGCCTATCCCTCCATCAGCCCAAAAGTGGAATTTATATAAAAGGATTAATGTTTTGGGCCAGCATGATTTGGCCCAACTATGTCCACATTTTGTCTTAGACCAGATGGGCTAGGTCCGAGTTTGGGACACCTATCTCTAAACAATTAATTTATCTTTGTAATGATCGCGCAATCACACTGTCATAATCTTTCTTATTCTTATCTTATGATATTTTCATTGATACAGTTAATTCTGATTCCATTTTGACAATAGCAAATAAGCAAGCATTGTATTCGAGAAGAAAAGAATGCAATGTGGTGTTTCGTCCTTTTCGAAAGCTAAAGAAGATCGTCTAAGCAACCTAGTTCAAAGAGATTCAAATTTAGGCTGACACTCTATTTTTCAAGAGACAGCCAAAGGGATTACCGAGTCGAATGAGATTCCGTAAAACTAAAAGTCTCTTGTGACTAACCCAAAGCATGAAAAGAGTATAAAAGTAACTAATTCTAGTGTAACTTATAGTTTACTTGTGATGACTAAAATATAATTTCTCAACCAAAATTCAAGTAAGCCCGAGATATTATGTCAAAAAAAATATTGCACTTGCATAATATATATATATATATATTATATTCTTATATAATTCTTCCAGGTCCCGTTAAATACAATATAATTTTTTTTCATATAAAATAAGGAGTAGTGCAAAAGATGAAAATAGGCGGGTCCACATATTTTAAAAAGATATTTTTTGTCATTTTTAGAAATAAGCCATTATTAGTAGAACAATTAAAAAAAGAAAACAAATCACTTTTAGTTGGGCGGAAGAAGTATATAAATATGACTCATGAGTTTTATTTTAACTATTTCACAATAATTAGATGTGGTCAAAAAAATCGTAACTGTCGAAATTGGATGTAATTAAATTGTAATTGGAGGTGTCGGAAATCGTAATCGTTCCCGACGGTATGGTTTTCAAGCGTAATTGTGTGAGGAACGATTCAATTTTGATTTCAAATGTTCGGAACCGTGAACCAGCGCTTTCGAACCGTTGATTCATCAACATATATTTAATAAGTTTTTTCTATTCCTAATTAAATTTTATCTTTTATATACATAATTATTGTTTATAACTCATGAAATTACATTTTAACTTGTAAATTCATATAAAATTATACATTTTTTAAGGCGATTATAAAATAACTGGCAGTTCGAAACTGAAACCGTCATTTCGAAATCAACACCGCCTTAAACGGTTTCAGTTTATCAAAATCATAAGCCATTATAACCATGATTCAGTTAAAATTTCAAAATAATAAAATTATTAATTGACAATTCAATTACGGTTCGAATCGTAACCGTGAACATATGTACTAACGATAATGTCGCCAATTAAAGCAAGCAAAAGCTCACATGCTTGCATGTTATACTGCTGCATTTACCAAAGTTATCCAAATATTATCCCTATTCTGTTTATAGTCAAGTAGCCCTCACGTTCATTCTTTCCCCAGACAAAATTCAACAGATAAGGTCAATAACTATTCATATTTTCAACACATTTTAATTAGTTCAAATTATTTGAAATAATCATTATTTACTTCTCAGTTACCACAAGTTATATATTGCTTTTAGCTAGGAAAACAGAGATAATGTTTGGGACCACGATTCATGTTTCTTTAAGTAATTAATTTAAGAATTCATTTTTTTCAAACAAAATATAAACATTTAAAATAAACTAAGTTAACAATAACTCATATATATCAAGATGTGAGTTGTAGCATGCATGATTCCACTCACATGATAATTGTACTATATATATATCAAATATGTGATCATTATAATAAAAATGGATCTGCTTGTGTTAATTAAAAATATATCTGAACCATTGAAATTTTTATTCAATGGATATAATTAAATTATACCCTAATCAATAAACTCTAGTAAGAAAGAATAACAAATTTTCTATTTTTAGGGATAAAATATTTTAAATAAGATATACACCAAAATTATCTTTTAATCTGTATCATTAATCTAAATAATTTAACAGTTAAAATTTATTTTTAGTTAACCAGAACCATTTTTATTTAATCTCCTTTGTCTCTCACTATATATAGAATCCACCATGACCGTTGGTTAGTTTATATATATAAATAAATATATATATATATATATATATATATAGTTGTTCAAATATCTTTGTCATTTGCATTCAATTTCATGAAAATAATTAATTATAATGGATAAAATAAATAAATATAATATAAGATCCATGTGCATGCAATCGTGCGCAAAATGGAGCCCCATTTGGGTAACTACAATAAAATCCAAATAAATGTAATGTGAGAAAGTCTAATAGTAACATGGTTTTGTACCCTAAATTATATACATTTCACATGCCTACCTATCGACAAAGTATACATGGAGATATGTAGGGATGAAATCTGGGCGGATAATATCCGCCCGATCCGAAGCCGTATCCGATCAAATTCGGATTCGAATCCGAAAATTAGTATCCGGTCAAATTCGTATTCGGATCCGGTCAAATTCGGATTCGTATCCGAAAATTTGAATCCGTATCCGGGATCCGATTCGATTACATAATATTCGACCGTATCCGAAATTATCCGTATTTTGTCGGATATTATCCGCATAACAAATACGGATATCCGAATTTTTAAAATATTTATTATTTATATTATATATATATATGTGTGTAAAATATTTATTATTTAATAGTTAGTAATATAAATAATTAATTAAAAAGGGAAAACCTCTTAAAAAAAAAGGAAGAAACAAAAAAGGGAAGAAATATAGAAAAAAAAGGAAGAAATACGGATACTTGTGTTTAATTATTTAATTTATTTTGTACTTTCTCGATCCTAAAAATTATATATTTTTTTTAATTGATACAATTCTTATAATTTGTATTAGTTCTTTATAAAATATTGTGTCAACAGTTTTTGTATGAAATATATTATCCGATTATATTTATCCGAATCCGATCCGAATCCGATCCGAATCCGTCCCGTGTCCGTATCCCGAATAATCCGAATTCGTATCCGAATCCGGCTTTCCCGTATTCGAATCCGAATCCGAGAAAAAAATATGGGTTAGGATACGGGACAAGCACTATCCGCCCGTATCCGATCCGTTTTCACCCCTAGAGATATGCAACTTCAACTTCTCTTCTCCTTTAGATGTATTCATTAATTCCTTTTTGGGGGTTTTGGCATTTGAATTAGATTTTAACCACACATATTTACAAATATTATTTCTTCCCAATATTGTTGATGTTCATTAATTCCTTTTAAAATCTAAAGCTTGGTAACAATCTACATGCATGATTGCATGGGTAAATTTACATATTGCAGAATTATCATATATATATATATATACACACAAATATAATCATTAATTTTTGTTCAAATGGAGGCAATTTATCAATGCAAATTTTTATTAAGATATATAATTACAATAAAATCCAAATAGTAAGAAAATTTCAATTAAATAATTTATATTTCAATTCGAAGCATCATTAATTTTTTAATGAGATATAAAAAGCATTTAAAACGAGCGAGAATTATTAAAAATTAAATTTATGTAAAAATTAAATGGTGCAATTATTTTGTTTTTTTCACTAATGATCTTTAAAATGTATGAATGAAACATATTTTAAATACCAATCATAAAGAAACTAGTTTCGTGTTTTGATGTATAAGAAATATTGTGAGCAAGTTATACTTTCAAATGAGTTAAAAGTAATAAGATTTAAAATGTAATTTATTTTATCATGTGAAGATCATTAAAAAGTATATTTCATATAAATAATTAAAATGCATGCACTAAGAAAGATTAAACATCTTTAAATAAAATAAGGTGAGGAAAAATAATTACCAACTATTTTAAATGACTGATGTTTTCATTTTTACACTGATTTATTTATATATATACAAAATATATTTTAAATGACTGCATATATAATACTTCAATTGTCCATAAAAGTGTTTAACACTTTGACTTGACAGATGTTTTAATGTAATGTTTTAATTTTGTGTAGAAAATTGTAGTTAGTGGAGTTTGAGTACCACTTATTATAATTATTAATTGAGATGTGTGTAGAAAAGTAGAGTTAGTGAAGTTTGAGTTTCATTTGATTTATAATTTTTAATTGGATTGTGTGCATATGATAGTTATTATAAATGAAAAATTTAAGGAGGTGATTGGTTGGATGGAATGAAATAATGTATGAATGGAGTGGAGTATGGAATAGAATGAAGTGTGGAATGGAATGAAATTATTAATCCATTCCTATGCTTGGTATGTATAGGGAACAAGAATGGAATGAAATGACAATTTGTTTGTTAGTTTAATTCTTATAATTGATAACTACAATAAAGTAAATGAATAAATTATATTTATATTGTATTACGAAATCATACTTTTAACTTCAAGTAAGTTTATTTTTCATTTGTATTTTTATGGACCAAAATATTCAAATGAAAATATTTCAATATAAAATTATAAAACGTAGGGGTGAAACATTCGGATATATGGTTCAATTTTGTCCAAAACATGAAACCAAATCAAATTTAAAAAAAAATAGATGAAAAAGATAATTCAACCAAACAAAAAATTAATTGGACCAAATCAACCAAATTTATTTTGATTTAGTTTGGTTTATCCGAATATTTTATTTTGTAATTTCATTCAATTTTAAAATAATAATTATAAAAAATTAATATATATCTTTAATAGTTTTCATGTACTAAAAAATAAAAATATGAAATTTAAAATTATAATCACAATATTGAAATTATTAAATCATTCACATATATCTTCAATAGTTTTCAAGTTTCAAATAATAATAAACATTACAAATTTATTAAATTTCATAATTATACTATTCGTAAATTTAGAAAAAATTTAAAATAAAAATGAAGTAAATAAATTATCACATTTAATTTATTACATAATTTTAAATTTTAAAATATACGATAAAATATGATGAAAATAATAAAAATATATATGATGAAATAATTTTATTTAATAAAAATAAACTATATTTTTAAATTACAAAATAGTTCAATTTTTGTGTATTCGTTTGATTTAGTTTTATCTAAATCCAATTCAAATCAAATTATAATTTGATTTAAAAATAAAATCGCACCAATCAAATATTTGAGTTTGGTTATTCCATATCGGTTAATATTGTTCACACCCACTAAAACGTGTATGCTCAGTTATAACGATCATAATTAAAATCATAAAGCAAAATGTAAATTAGATTGAAAATTTTAAATTATAAAATGACTCATTTTTTTTTATAAAAAATAAATAATATCCACAAGTTTAAAAATATATAATTTATATCATTCAATGAATATTTTAAATAATATTTTTTTTATTAAAAATCAATTTTGTAAATATTATAAAAATATTAATATTTTTTTGGTAGGGGTGAGGTGTGATGTATAGTAAAATTAACAAATAAACAAATATTTTAATTAATTTTGTCCAAATGAAAAAATAGCAAAAGAAATTATTGATGATTAGGAATGGCTAATACTTGTTATTGGAGATGAATAACTATTACCACTCCTAGTGGAATGGTGATTCCAAATGAAATGTTTATTCCTAATCACAAGAAGCAACCAAACAAATGAATGAAATGGAGTAAGGAATGATCATTCCATTCCATCCTGCATTCCATCATACCAATCACCCCATTAGTGTTAAAAACATTAATGGACGAACCAAAAAAAAAAGTTAAAAACATTGATCGACGGAAGAGACATTATATAATTATTTTTTTTGAATCCTGAATGGGGTCCATGCTCTCTTTGGAAGCCATGTAACTTCGTCCATTATATATATAAAAATATATATATATATATATATTAAATATAATCATAACAGATGTTAACATCATATTTTTATTTGTTGTAGATAATGTTACAATATAGAGAAAATTTAGAAGATCTGATATTACAACAGCCCAATGATGACACAAAATTGAATTTAAAAGGAAAATTACAATCTCGGAATAAAAATAGATAAGTTGAGGAAAGTCATATTTTAACAAGATGATTACACTTCAGTAGTGCTTTCGGAATTAGTGCAATGTTTCCAAAAATAAAACGACTTTCATCTCAGAGATGACAACATTGCAGACTAAAAAGCTCCGACAAATTAAACAAGGTTTGAAAACAGAGTTATGACTATGAACTTATGCAGAATGTAGAGAGAATTTTCGTATGCAAAAAATGCTTGTAGGAAATGGTGTATGGAATGCATACTCCAAACCCACTCATGGGCGCCTGTAGGTAGGGGTGAGAATCGGTTCGGTTCTGGGTACCCGAAATCGAAATTTCGGGTACCCGAACTGAAAATTCATAAATTTTTAGAACCGATTCCAAAACTGATCGGTTAATTGGGTACCTGAAGAACCGATTTGATTCCGCGGTTCGATTACGGTTAGTACCGAATAGAACCGATTTTTAACTATTTTCATCTATTCTCATTTTTCCATGTTGAAACGGTGAGCTGAGGCAAAGACTCTTGTGGGCGGAGGCGGGCAGAGGCTCGCACGGGTCAAGGCGGGTAGAGGCTCACACAGGCATAGGCTCTCACTGGGGAAGAAGTTCGCGCGAGTGGATTCGGGCATAGTCTGGCACTGCTAGGGTCTGGGGGTGCACAGGCAAGAGGGGCTGAGGCGGCGTTACGGTGCTGGAGGTGCAGAAGCGGACGTTGCACCGATGGGGCCTTGAGGGTGCGCGGACACAAGCAAGTGGAGGGCAACAGCTTCATTGCTGCTGAAACGTGCGGGCTCCATGCGCACGACTATGGTGGCAAACTTAAGGTTGGGGGAGTTTAAAGCTTCAACAATGAATATTGGGTGGGAATGGTAGTGGCTGCTGTGGGCGTGGGGGAATTGGGTAGGGATAGTAGGGTTAACTTAGGGGTAAATGAAAAATTAAATTTCATAATGTAAAACTCTTAGTTATTTCGGTTCTTGCCGGAACCGATCAGGTAGAACCGATATCCAAAATAGTTAGAGAACTACGAATCGGTTCCAGTACTGAAATCAAATTTTTCGGTTTTCGGTATCAAAAGAACCGACGATTCCGGTTCGGTTCTGATTAGAATCGAGAACCGAGACCCATTTGCTCACCCCTACTTGTAGGAATTGATGGTCTATTACTATAATTGAGTCATCAGGATGTATTTGGTCATCAGACACAAGTAACAGTCCAAAGACTGCCAAAATACCAATTGTCAAGATCCAAAGCCCATTACATAAGGCCCAGGCGTGGTCGCGGTACTCGGTCTCGATTGAGGCGAGGTGGACGGGCGGCAGCGACAACGTGCGTGTATGTGGATTTTTTTAGTCCGTCACCAGTGCACCTTATTATTCTCTATTAGTTTACCTCATTAAATACATGATTAATAAAGGCTCACTAATAAATGTGGATAAGATTTAAATACATATTTATCGAATTTAATCTCATAACTTCACTATTAAGTGTTACACTTTAATCCATTATTTCTCACTCACCAGGAATCTATTTACGATTATCTACTCGCAATGTAGATTGATTCTTGACCATTTAATTATTTTAAATTAAATATCATGTCACTTAAATCATCGGTAAAAGTACTTTGACTAATACCATGATTCCTACAATCCCCCATATGAGTAGAAATAAGTCATATGCAAATGCAGACACGAACTCTATCATCACGAAATGTTAAAGTATCATGATAGTAGTGCGTGACTATGAACCTTCCATAGTCAACACCATCAGATAAACATGCGAATTAGTAGCGTGATGCTTTGAAATATTCCTCCACATTATGCACGTAGACAATGATGTTAACAATTAAACACTTCAACCTTATCCATTCTCACGTTGTGTGTCCATTTCGGGTCATGGACACTCATTTGGATTCATAAGTGTTTATTTATGAAGCGACCCTTACTTTACATTTACATAGACGATTTTTTTTACCTATTATCTTTTCATACTTAATCTCTCAAAAGGTCTTTAAAAATTATTAAAAGTCATTGACTTGTGTGTGTGTTAGCCTAGTGGTAGAGGGTTAATACACAAGGCCATAGGCTCGGGTTAGTGTCCTTCATGACGTAGTTTTGTAATTTAATTTTAATGTAATCTATTTTTTTCAAAGTCATAGACTTACCCTCACCACTAGGGGTGAGAATCGGGACGAGACTGGGACTCTCAGTCGCGATCCCAAAAAACATCAAAATATTAGTCCTGGTTTTGGTCCCGATCGGGATTTCAATCCTGAAATATTCTCAATTCCGGTCCCGGTCTCACAATATTCGGGACTTAGGTCGGGACTGGGAAAGTCCCAAGTCCTATTCCCAAATCCTCACCCCTACCACACTATGCAAGTTTCCAACACTCAAATTCTCTCTAAGGAATAGTCATATATTAGTGTTTTCACACGAACTCTCATAGATTAGTATCCTTAGGGCATGTTTGGTAGCCAAGATAAGATATAGCATGATAAGATTAAATTTGTATGATGTATAAGGATTATTTTAATCTCACCCCTTCCTTATGATTAAAATATAGGGGGAAATGATGATTTTAGCACGGGCCTAGTGTTTAATAGCGGGCCGACGTATTAATCACATTTGCTACCAAACACATGATTTGGTAAGATAATTTAATCTAATCCTATCATATCTTGCCTACCAAACAAGGCCTTATTGAACCAAGTTCTTGGAATATCCGGTTATCATTGTTGGATTACCACTATAAAAATTCCTTAAATTGTGGATTTTAAACTCATTCTCTCTAGCAATTTAAACATTTGATATGAGTTTAACCATTTGTATTGGATCCGCTAGATTATCCAATGACTTCAAACAGTCAATTGAAATAACTCCAATTGTAATTAAATGTCTCATATTATTGTGTCGGAGAAGAATATGTCTAGATTTACTATTGTATAAGACATTTTTCACCTTCTCGAAAGCATCTTGACTATCATTGTGAGGCATTAGCTTCGACTAACATTAATGTTTTCCAAAATATTTCTTAGTCATTTGGCTTATTCACCTACTTTGTTTAAAATCATGAATTCTAATTCCATGGTGGATCAGACTATATGTGTCTGTTTCAAAGATCTCCACAAGAGAGCACTACCCCAATTATAAACACATATTCACTTGTCGAAAATGAGTCTTTTGTGTTGAAAATCTAATTCGCATCACAATACTCTTCAAGTACTGAAGGATATCTCGAGAAATTTAGTCTGTGGTTTTGAATATATTTCAAATATCTCAAAACTCATACAAGAGCTTTCCAATTCTCTTTACTTAGATTACTCGTGTACCTACTCAACTTGTTCTCTGCACATACTATGTTAGGCCAAGTGCAATTTTTAATTACTTGATCACCATTGCATAGACTTCTTGAACATATGACTTACATCGGTTCTTGATCAGGTTAAAATTGAGTTATATAGTGGTCTTAGTCGGCAAGCTTTCATAAACATTGAATTTCTTGAGCAATTTCCCTTCATAGAGATATTGTGGCAAACTAATCTCATATGATTTTATTAGAATTTTCATACACCAGAATATCGAACCATGAACGAAGTATCACACCAGCTATCCTCATATTTTTAATATTAAAATCTAGTGTCATTAATTATTCAAATATTACTATTCATGATTAACATGTCAACTACATAAAGACATCTACAACAAAATTATGCGAAATTGGCGATGAAAATTTTCGTCACTAATCACAAAAAAATCCGTCGTTAAACATACTTAACAACAGACTATAAATGTCGTTAATTTGAAGGTCGCTAAGTAAGTTAACGACATAAAATAAAATCTGTTGCTAATTAGTGACGAATTCGCGATGGAATAATCCATTGATAATTAATGAAGGAAAACAAATATGTTGCTAATTAGTAACATTCATCGTAGAAGAACAATATTTTATGAAGATCATGACATACCTCGTAGAAGACTTCCGGCAGCTGGAGGCTCCTCGTCAATTGAAGCAAAATCACCAGAGAAAATGGAAGCAAAATCAAAGAGAGAGAGGGAGGGGGAGGGAGACATACTTGACGATGTTAGAGCTGGCAAAGTGGCGGGCCTAGCCTGCCCGGCCCAGGCCCGACAAGCTTTCTTCGCAAAGAATGTCTTTTTGATGATCCAATTAAACCGGTGGACGAACCTTTATCTTCAATATTATCGGTTAATGAAGATCATGACTTTGAGCCTATTATTCAAACTAAGAGCAAGAGAGACACGACGTTGATGCTTGGATAAATATAGCTATGAATATGTGGATAAGTGCTATTTAGGATGACATGATATTATGGACAATTATTATTTATTTATTTCTTTGTTTTTGACTCTTTTTAAATTTGAATGTATAAAAAAAAAAACTTGAACTCTTATTGTATGTCATAAATCCATGAAGTTCTGCAAAGTTCACAAAATCCTAAAGAATCCATTAAAATTCTGATTAGAAAGTATTTACAAAATCTTTTAAAACCATAAAAGTCATAAATACACTGCAAATTCTTTTAAAATACGCATGACTTTTTTCACCTTAAAAAGTCATTTAAAATCCTAATCAATCTTCCTAACATGTTCATTAAGCTATAGAAGTAGATGTGGGCTATGTGACAATGGGCCAGATTTGGACCGGATTTGGCTTGGTCCATAGCCAAATTCAGAAATTTTAACGTGAGTCCAGATTCCATCCGTATCCATTGGATCTTAAAAATCGAGATATGTGTCCAGATCCATGAGATCCGTCTGTTCCACGGGTACGACCTAGATCCATCAATTTTATTTTTTAAAATAAATTTTAAAAATATACTAAAATTGATAATAAAATCATGATAATAATATAAATCAACAACAATATGATTGATAAAAATAACACTATAATTCTTACAAAGCACTATAACAATTCAAAATAAATCATAATTTTTTAAATAATTTTAAAATCATTGAAGTGTCAAGGGGAGTTGTGGCGAAATATATTGCAATTAAAATCAAAATTTAAAATATTTAAGAAAATTTTAGATGTTGCACCTACTTTTAACACATCAACATTTAAAAAAAAGAGAAGTTCATAAGTAAAAAATATTTAGAGTTTGATTGAACTATATTTAAAATAACGTAGATATATATATATATATATATATATATATATATATATATATAGAGAGAGAGAGAGAGAGAGAGGAGTGATTTCAGGTAAAAAGAGTGCAATTGATATAAAATAAGAAATGATCATGTCCATTTATTTTCCTATATTCAACAGCTGATATGAATCCCATAAAATTCGAAATTAATCATTCTGGATGGCCGGGGTGCATTGTTAAACAATAATGCAACGAGGGTAAATTTGTCCATTAATATATTAAAGTTTTATGAATTATATTCAAATTTATTTTCATCCCATATATTACGGAAACTAACTAAAGTTACCTAAACCACACTCAACTACTAAAATCAATTACATTCTACAAAAAAAAAATCTCAACTTCACCGATTTTGGTGGATATTTAAATTGATATGGCCCATAACTTATGGAACTACAATAAGGAAATCGAAACCGTCGTTTGTTTATTGTTGCATTGTATAATCACGTATTTTGCATTAAACATATATGTAGTGTTGCACTCTATAGTTACGCAATTTGCATTATACATATATATATATATTATAGTACCATTTAATTTTGGTAATTGGAGAAATTTATGAAATAACATAAACTTCTGAAATATTTGAAAAATCCCCCTAATTTTTAATTACAAGAATTTTATTTGGGAAACGCAACCGGAAACTACTCCACCGCATGAAATATCGATTTACGTCATTTTCATTCCAATCAAATGTCTGATGCATTACGTTATATTTAATGATGCATTGTATTATGTAAAGAATTATAAATTTGACGACATTGATATATTTCATTCTAATTTAAATATCGATGCAATTTACATGTATATCTCAATGCAATTCACATGTATGTGTGGTGCAACAAAATATTATTAAACAGAATAACATTGCAATTTCCACGTAAATGACAAAGCAATCTCAGTTTTAACCTTAAGTAACAACAGAATCACGACATCATGATCTTAAACTCGTCGAAATTGAGAACTCCATCGCCATTTAGATCAAAAGAGACAATTATATTCATGCATTCGTGCCCACTTGCCCTCTTCCATAAATATTCTGGCGGGATTCACCGCCCTCCTGGAGGTTTACTTCCTCGACCTCTTGTGCAACAATCTCTCCGGCGCGTGTACTTCATCGACTCCGCCCCTCTTATGAAAAACTTCTTATCAATTTGTATGTTCTTATCAGCTACGCATAAAGAAACAGTCCCCACTACAACACCACACAAGTAGCAAAAATAACCCCCCCCCCCCCCCTCCCCCACACACACACACACTATTAAGACTCACGTCGTCGGAATCCTTACCTGCAAAAGTAGCAATACTAGCGAACACATTAGGTGCACCATTCCCCAATGGAAGTAGAGTAACCCCTGCAATAGTAGGGGGCAATTTCAACAAATCGGATGCTAATGAAGATTACGCTCAAAAATATACATATATACGATACAATAATAATATATTATGGTGCAAATAACTGTAATATCACACTGCAATTATTACTGTAAATATTATTTATTCGCTACACTTACCTTCACTTTCTTATTCCATCGTGTTCAGCAATTTCAGTTCTACGTTCCCAAGGAAGGAATTAATTTTGATTAAGAATCGTTTATTTCTTTAATCATCTTCTCATCAATTAATTCTCCAACTTAAATTCCCTAATCACTAATTATGATAACCAAATCCTATTGCAATTAATAATTCGGCAGTTATGGAAAGATATGAATAAAATCCCTTAAGTATCGGTTAACTACTTGTGCACTCATGCTCTCTCATAATTAAAAATACTTGTTTATCCTTTTGATTCTAATTAGGGAATATTTTAATAAATAGAAATTTGAAAACTTCCATTTATTTATGTGTCGTTAGATCAAAAAATTGAAGGATCAAGATCACTTCATATTTCCTACTGAAAAATCATTTTCTATATGATCTACATTATATATATATATAATTAAATAATTAAATAAACAGGTCTATTGGGCGGATGTGGACCGGATCTGAGTTTCAAAACGTAAACTCCAGATTCGGTACTAGAAAATTTTAAAAATTCAAGATCCGATCCAAATTTACCAGATCCAAAATTTGAAGGATCGAAATCCTCAAAAATACATATGAATCTATGAATTTGGACCGAGTTTGGGATCCACTGCCAGTGGCAATTAAGGAGGAAGTATATAGTGAAGCGGCAGCGTCGTTGTGTAGAATATCGACCTATATATAACCTTTAATCAAATTATTGAAATTTTTAAAAAGTCAAGCACCACCTAATTATCTTTATTTATAATATCGAGGTGCTAATCTGGAATTAATATTTTGTCGGGATGAAAAAAAGTCCTATATTCAAGCAAAACAGGAGATGACAAATTATAACGACAGTACTATCATGTCAAGAATGCTTTAAAAGATAGGTTTTGAGAAGGTATAAAATCACAGTATAGATTTCGTGAATGTTTCCTTAGTAAAAAATAATGAGGTTTAACAATCTCACTGTAAACTTCTCTTAATTTTGTGGGTATGTGTGGTATATCAATTGAATTAAAACGAAAAGAATTTTGTAAAGGAAATGCATAATGTTTAATTCACATTGCACCAAAAAGGAGATGCTATGTAGTAGTAAACACTGTAATCATACATAAATATAGTATATATTGACAATATAGGCGCAATTCATTATTTTAGCTTAATAATGAAATGTATCCGGTCATTTGATTTCCTAATATGATCGCTCATTTTAATATTTAATTAAAACAATTAACACATAGGCTTTTAATGTATGAATACCACACAATTATAAATAATATTAAACTCACAATTATAAATAATATGAATTCCACACAATTATAAATAATATTAAACTCACATCTCAATATAAATATATATATATATATATTTATTTTTTTATTAATCAACTATTTCATTGACAATATATATATGACTCTTATTGGACCACAACATATTTAATTTATTCATTAGAACTAATGTTGAACTCAAATATATATATTTTTTTCATGTTCGAATGAATAAGGACCAACAACTTATACTCATATATACACACATTAAATTATTTTAGATGATTAGACTGAAAAACAAAAAGATAACGTAAACTTAATTACGCTATATTTAAATTTGTTAAAAAAAATTCTTATATTATAATTTAACTATGTAATATATGTGTGACAAGATAATGGTTATAAGAATTTACATGGAAAGGCCATCATATAAAGATTAAAAAAATAATTATGAATATCAATTAATTTCTATATATCATCAAGTTTCAAAGTTTATGAATTATATAGTAATAAAATCATTTTAAGAAATTTTTTATTTAAATAAAAATTACTCCCTTATTCTGCTAAAAATGATTACAAAGGACTGAGTATGAAAATTAAGAAAGTAAAATTTCGTGTATAAAAGTATTTAAAGTTAAATTTTTCTTTTTTGAGAAAGCGATCATTTTAATGAAACAAAACAACAAGAAAACATCATCACTTTTAGTACGACGAAGAGAGTAGTATGTATAATTTTATTTTTTTATATAAGGATATATTAAAATTAATAATTATTGAAGTTCAATAAATAAATGTCTTGGTTGCAAAGGCTATGTTTAATACCTAAAATATGATATTTATCTCATGATAATTACCATTTAGTTATCATAATTATAAAAATATTAATTATGATTAGGTGAGTATAATATATTAGGTACTAAACACAACCTAAATATATAATGTTAGTTTATTTTGGAGGATATTGTTCAATTACTACAAATAATATTTTACAAAAAAATGTTAACAGACGGTACTGTAGAAACAGAACAACGACGAACGAATTTTTCGGTTATTATATAGGTAAAAAATAATTAATAGTTAGATTAGAAATAACGGATAGATTAACAGTCCGTGGTTGTAGTTGAAGGAATAATTTCGCTTTAAAATCCATGGAAGGTCCGTCATTGAATTAGTCATAATAATGTTCGTGGTTATTTAATGATTGATTTTGGATTGGTTGTTAATTCCATCGTTATTAGCGCATTTTTTTAGTGAAGCAAAAATTTGATAGGACATTAATTAGATGATATGAGATGACGAGGTAAAGCAAAAAATGAAGAAGTAGGAAGCGAGCAGTGAGGCAATTAGTCAAAATGAATAATGAATGCGCGTGATTAAGGTTCCACCTTAAATGGCTTTTTCGACAATATCAAACCTACATCTTATATTTTGTCCCGTTTTGGAAAACCACAAAGGTTTGTTTTCATCATATTGCCCTCTTTCTCTCTTTCTCTAAGAGTCAAAAAGTGCAACATTACTCAAACATTAGTGAGAAGCAGCTGTTTTCAGGTGATATTACTCATTAATTACACACAAATCCAGTTACAAATTAATGAATGAGGTTATATATGGTTTCAAATTTGCACCTACTCAATTTTTAATTTAATTATCAATTATTATTTATACATATGAATTTTACTATATATTTTGGTGAATAGATTTTGAATTTCTATCGTATCATTGGCTGATGCAAACATGAAAGGCATTAAGGGATCATAATTTGTTGTCTCTCGATTACATGCATATATACTGTAATTTATAAATGGTCTGTTATATATCATAACAGTATATATATATCTTTAAATTGCACACATGCATAATCTCTCCACTGTGCAACAAAACTTAATTGTAGGAGAATGAGGAAGCGAGAACGTGTTGATATTGAATGTAGGCTTTTGAATTAATTAAAGTTTATTGGTATTAATGTTCTTGGGGCATCCCATCATGCATGCGGAGTGGATCTACTTACAAAAGAGAGTTATTTGAGGGCATGGTAATTGAACAAGACTTAGCTTCGTGGAAGTAAATTAATAATAACTTCAACCCATGTAAAATTAACTAAAATTACAATACATTTCCTAATGAAGTGATTAATTAATCGTTGGAGGGAGGAGAGAACTCAATGGAGCTATTATAGTCGAGCAATTCTTGAATCATCTGCTCAATGTGATCATCTTCTTCAACTGTCTTAGTCTTGATCATCACCATCTGCTGCCGTCCATTCTGATCTAATCCATTCTCAGCCCTTCGATCCTTCTCTGCCCCCTCACTACTACTCATCTTCTTATTAATCATGCAAACCGATTGTTGTTGATGTTGTGCCGGCTGTTGTTTATTATTGTTAGCAATTTTGAGGGATGTGACGTGGCACTTTTGTAGCTTGGCCATTAGCGTTGCCGAGAGAAGCTTCGCCGGCGACAAGAAGGGCTCGTTTGCGGTGTACGAGAAGTTCGTGCGGGCGCGGGGCCCGCACATCATCCGCGCCGCTGCATCGTAAGCCCTCGCCGCATCCTCTGCGGTCTCAAATGTTCCAAGCCATATTCTTGTCTTTCTAAATCATGTACCAAGATAAGTTAGTTTCATGTTTGAGAACTTAATTAAATTTTCGTGTTGCATGTTTTTTCTATATATTACAATGACATCATAAAGACTGCAGTATTCCACCATGTAATAGTAACTTTTAAATTTGTCGATTATTTTTAGAAAATAAAGTTAATTAAAATAATTATATAACTAATTTTGAATTAATCAACCATTTCTAAAACATGAAGTTAAAAGTACAAAAATGCGAAATTGAAAAAAAAGAAGAAGAAAAATCGAAATTAATACACTACAGTCTACAGAACATTAAAAGTGGAACGTTGTATATTGATTCCTAAAGAGGAGTCCCCCAATTAATGTAGTATGCATGAGTAAGAGAAAGAGAGGAAAATGGAATATGACTATAGTAATTAGTATAAGTTGGTAGGAAGCAGTAAAAAGTAGCTAATTCAACTAAGAATTAAATTATAGGAGAGAGAGATATAAGGATGAAGTAAGTATTACAGCAAAGGGTGGCGGATTTCAGAGACCCAAGATCCCCAGTGGCGCTGGCGCACTCCCCGGTAGCGTTGCTGCGGCCGAGCCATGGCGGCGGAGCACTACTGTTGCAGGCTGGTGATTGTTGGTGAAGAGATAGAGAGAGAGAGAGAGAGAGAGTTGAGGAGGAGAATGGATGGGGAAAGAAAGAGGTGTAGTAACTTATATGTATATATGCAAATGCAAGCATACTTTGCGGCCTTCAGCTAGAAATTAATAGGAGAGGTAAGGGGGAGGGGCCCCACAAGCTAAGACCCTTCTACACCCTTCATCTTTCCATCCTTCCCTGTTGAATGTATAAAGACTATTTTAATTTGCGAGTCTTTCCTTCGTTTACATGAGAGACATCCTTCATGTTCGGACTTCCTTTTTCTTCTTTCTTTTTCATTTTTTGGAAGCGGAACTGCCTTAGATGCTGAACCACATTATCCATGATTCGGTTATCATTTTGAAATAACGAAACCGAGAATCGTCTGTTCGGTAACCATAATCAACCGTATATGTGAACACCTCTAATATTCCTATATTGGAGTAGTTAATTAGTAAATTACGAATGAACGAGACACATGGTTAAAAAAAACATCATGTGTGATACTGATATTTCGAACATATATTTTTATCAATTGCTAAATATATATTGGCTTCACGTAGGAGATTGATTACATGTTTTTTTTACTTCCTAAACACAATTTTGACTCCATTTCTCTATAATTCACCTCAAAGGGGGTCTTATTTGTATGTGTAGGATTGTCACGTAAGCATAGTATATAATATATGTGTAGTTTGAAGGTTCTTATAGATGAAGGAATTCACACGAAAGTGGCCGTACATAACAACCAACGCAATGACCTCAAATGGAAAAACGATGCATTTACATTAGTATTGTATGAATCTCACTATACGAACCTAATTCTCTTCATGCACCAATGTCAGCCAATTTTAATTAACAAATTCAAACATTTGAACAATAAATTTGTGTATCTTGTGAAAATTAACAGCATCAAGATGCGTACCCTCGATTAATATAATTATAAATTGTTTGAGAATCACACTATAAAATGAAGACCATCATTTACTAGCTAGGTGACATGCAATGCATGGGGTAGATGAAATGTAATTTTCTCAACATTAAAGCTCTCTCACAGCAACAAGGGGGAATGAATGGCTTTCCCATTTTTAAATGGCATAAACAGTTGTGAGATATTTTGATGAGAAGCAGGGCTTATAATATTGAAGAAAAATTAAAGTGAAGACAATCCATATGTGATAGATCACATCAGACATATATTGCAGAATTGCTAAACATAGGAAAATCCTAACCCATGTGCCACCTTTCCCGCTCTAAGAATTTATATTTGGTCCCAGAAGAGAATGGTGTCCTCATGGGTTTGTTGGGTTATGGCTGCTATTTTTGACCCTTAATTTGAATACTAGATTGCACAAAATCCAAGATTGCTACAAAACACTTTCATACATACTTGCACCCTTCATTCACTCCTATGATTACCTCATTCCCACATGCTTCCTATATCCCACTATTGGAAAAATATAACTATGTTGCATTTATTTTTAGCTACATTTCTTAATAATTATCTTCTTCACCTTTTATATTCTATCCATCCATGAAAATCTTCGAAATTGGAAATAAGAAAATTTAAAGGTGTATTTGATTGGAAAATGGTCCATACTCCAAAATATGTTAGAATTCTAACGATAATGATTGGTGGTTTGTTTTTACTAATATGAAGTAAATTAATGGTAGCAAAATAGATATATAGTAGTGTATCGGATCTTCTATTGTCTAACTATGTGACATGTGCCATAGTTAATACGATAGTGAAATGTGTTATAATTAATGATTTAAGATTGATTAATATATATATTTTTCTTTATATATCATAAATATTGAATTATAATCATGTCACGTGTCAGTTTCGTGTTAATGCAACATAAGATATAACACGATTAAGCAATATATGATCTCATTCATGATGTGTAAGGCGGTTGGCAAAAGATGCAACTATGGTTAATGAAGACTTTTAACACTTAGTCACATAACTGAACTATATTATTTTGAGAGATATAATAAGCAATATATGTTTTGTAGGATAGATTCGTTCTAAAATAATCCAAGAGTATTAGATTTTACAAAACTGGAAGGGGCAAATCCTCCTTTAAATTTTAAATCACGAATTTTGATTCGATTTGCAGTGTAATTGGAGTTTCGATACTTAATTAAATCGTCAAAAAATCCTAGAAACTTGAACAAAATTGATGTGATTGAGGAAATGTATGCCTCACTTTAAGGGAAGGGTGTTAACGGGCGGATAAAACTCGGACCGTAAATGTTAAAATAGTTACGGTTCTGGAATCGGAATCGGACCGTTAAATATCGGTTCTGGATCCAGACCCGGACCGTTAGCTAAATTATTAATAGTTTCGGGTCGGGAGAATACTCATGAGTATTTTTCGGATCCGGGTCACCCACGGATATTTTCAAATATGGGTTTGACTATGTGACATACCCATTTTGTGCTCCCAGCCTCCCACTGCTGTTTCCTAACCCTAGTCTCCAATGGTGGAGAGATTTCTTCCCCTACGTAATTTCACACTGATTTGAATAGTCGTTGCTCTCGCAGTTTACTCCCTCTCATTTCGCTCCATTTTTACCTCCCCTATCGCCATTGATTTATTCTCCAGCTCCTCGCCTAAAATTATATACGTTGAGACTTCGGCTTTCTCAAACGGGAGCTCCATCACGTTATGCAAGAATGGCGGATGCTTAACCTTTGGTTGGAAGGGAATAGCACTCACTTCAGTATCTGCTTGGAGGGTTGAGAAACATTAGGTTTTTCTATCTTCTTTTTTATTCATTTCACAGAAGCTATCATGTTGCATTCCGTACGATGGACACAAATGTCTGTTTGTTCTGTTTTTAGTTCACTTAGTGAGTTATTGCCTCAGAAAGGGAAGGTTGATCACTATTCAATAAGCTAGTAATGAAGTAAAGTTTTGAATCTGTTTATATGTTCCTGCTATTACACTATTTTTTGAACTAAGAATTAATTAACAGAATGTGAATCTGTTTATATGTTCTTGAATCCTGATATTTTATTTTTTAAGATTAAAAAAAATTGAAAAAAATAATAATTTAATTAGTCGGGCCGGGCGGGGTTAGAACTGGAACCGTATCTAGTGGACTGGGTGGCCCGGGTCGGGTCCGGACAGGTGCGAAAAAAAACTGAAAAAAATTATAAAAAAAAAATTAATTGTTCGGGTCGGGCCGGATTAGAATCGGAACCGTATCTTACGGGTCAGGTCGGGTCCGCACCGACCATGAGCAGGTTTGTACAGGTCTAGAACCGGAATTGGAATCAAAACCATAATTTTAAAATGAGCAAGTTTTGACCTATTCCGGGTCCGGCTCAGATAAAACCCAAGTTACCGACCATTGACAAGCCTAATTTGAGGAACCAATAACTAATGCTACTTTCTCATAACTTCTAAATTTTTTTATAAATTAGTATATATCCTGAAAAGTAAATAAATCAAAAGGGAGAACGAAAAAAGTGTACCAGTACAATTCATGATGCCTCTGAGCAAATTTATCTATTTATCCATTACTTCAAATGCAGTTTACATATCGATCTAGACCTCAAGATAAAGGAGAACTAATAAACCTCAAACTTTCTTTTGTCAAGAAAAAGGGTGTTGATAGAACTTAAAAGAACCTAATTCGAACTAGTTAGTGAGATTTCAATGATAAGATTAATGAAGACATTCAACATGTTCAATTCTCTTGATGTAATCATTTTTGGAAGAACTTAATTAAACGAATTAAGTCATGTTGTGTCATTGTATGTACGCGATGGTAGAAGTGAAATATCAAATTAACTTATATAAAACCAAAAGAAACTAAAATCAGTTGTTGGCTACAAATACAATAATTAATTTTCTCAACCATAATGAATGGTTTTCCTCATTTATCAGTTGTTTAGCCAAATCCCAAAAAAACATTATGATGAATCAAAAGAGTTGAGTTGGATCTTATATTTTAATTTACCATTATAGGATTAGATCTGAAGACCCTTAAATGTGTATACAAATTATATATGCCTTTGACTTAAAATTTCGATCCAAGTGTTATGTCTAAAAAATACTCCTTTTAACAGAATATTATGTTGGGCCTCTTCATATCATTGTACTTCTTTAAGATAATGTACAAACTCTTACCAGTAATATTACAGGAATAGATCCTTAATCCTTGTCCTTAAAAAGGGTGCTCTGTACTATGTAAATCAACAACAAAAAATAAAATACCTTGTGGCATCAAGTAGGATTATCCACTGGACGAGTTGGACATCTTCAATTTTTTTTGTTTAATTATTGATTTTTTAGTGGCAGTATTTGTTTTTTGATGAGAGTAATTTTTTTCAGTTAACGGCCTTCAAAATAATGGGCTGACTACTCGATAAGATTATGGATTGGTCCAGTGGTCCTTTTAAGTTTGGTTAAGAGGGAACTCCAACCTCCAACTCCAATTCAAAATTAATAATGGTTTTCTTGAGTACATTATTTTATTCTTGAGCAATCCATATGTCGATGTTATTACCCATTATATATAATGACTAAGAAATAAGTAAATGATATGGTTTAATAATTTAATTAAGTTATAAAGGTTTGGATTATATTTAGGACCGTCTATTTTCATTTTCAATGCGACGTGAGACATGAACCAATAAAAATTAATGGTATAAAAATTAATGGTATAAAAATTAATGGGTTGTGTTGACCTTTATTGGGTTCAGGTCCTTATCAGATTTACCCAATAAAAATTTGAAATTTTCGGTTGGGTTCGAGTTACCCGAAAAATATAAATATATTATTTAATATTATCATTGATAATATATTTAACCCTAATTATGATTCATTTTATCAATCAGCTCATGTTTGACATTTTTATTATCCTCCATCGCCTTCCGTATACATTATTATATTATCAAATCGTATGATATCAATTATTAATTAATTTTTGTCGAATTTATCAAATTATATTAATATTGGGTCGTTATCAAGTTGTGTCATTATTGTGTCGGGTCAATTTGATTAAAAAAATGTGTCAATTTGAGTTCGGGTTTGGATCATTCAAGTTGGGTTCTAGTTCGCATTTACTATATTCTTAACAAGTTAGATTCGTGTTTGAACTTAATAGATTGTATCATTATCAGATTAACCTGATAATGTCTCAACCTGACGCAATTGTCACGTCTAATTATATTTCAATTTTGAAATTGAAGGAACACAAGGGGTGAAACTAGTTATATCCAACAACTAAGATGCTAATATATAAGTGTTTAAAGAAAATTAGTTATAAAGAAAATTACTAAATAAGTGTTTAAAATTGTTGAAACGACAACATATAAGACACTAAAATAATTAATTATACAAATTCTAGAACAAACCCATATTCGAAAATAATTAAGCACCGATAGATTTCCCAAAATGGTATCCCAATGTACATTATAATCTACTCCTTAGTTTGTTAAACATTTACAATTATGTTGTTTCTAGATGTGTCAATACTCGAGGCAAATAATTCAAGAATACATTTCATTGATGAATTGAGCAGATATTTAATTTTTTTCCTCTAAAATCCGAGACTTGAAATACCTATATATATCTTCGATTGTCGCTTGATCTAAGACAACTATTTTGATTGGATAAGATATATACAGAGTTGAATCCACTCCCACTTGCCAAATTCTCTTAATCTGCATCCACGTATATACTTTCTCTTCTACAATATACATATATATATATATATATATAATTTTCTTCTTTGTTTTGACAATGTGCATTAAGTAAACTAATTTGTATCACATGCAGTGGTGGATCCAGAAAAAAATGTTAGGGGAGGCTAAATTTCGAAGAATTACGTAAAAAATAAATTTTGCTATAGTTCAAGTAGGTAGGAGGGGCTATTGTATAAATATACGTAAAAATATCAATAAATTTACGAATTTTTAAGTATAAAATACATCAAAAAAAAATTTCACTAGCTGTGGATCCGCCCCTGATCACATGGCTTATAATTTCGAAGAAATAAGAAACTTTTCCAGAAGCAAAACTGGGAGATGGAGAAAATGATATTTGAAATAAAGAATATATTTTGGTTGGTGCAAAACATAAAAAAACAATCTTCATTAACCGATTTCAACATTTGGTTGAATGAACCACTTTCTATTCTTACTTCTTTGCAAATTTTTTTTTATATCTTTGGTGATATCTTTCGCTGATACCAACAATCAATTTTTGGCTCATTTATAATAAAAAACTCTTTGTTACCTGATGAAAAAAAAAATAAAGTAAACTTTGTCCATATCATAAACTTATAAGGTGTTAAAAGGATTTGATAGTTTTTTTTTTCAGAAATAGTGCAAATCTTCATGGAAACCATTACATTGATTTTCATGTCTATGGTGTATCTCCAACCTTTTCGTCTCTTCGCTATGCCAACCTGCAGCTATAGCTAAGGTAGTTTCAACCCGTAGCTGTAGTATTGAATGTTGTTTCTTTGACGGGATCCGACCGTATTCCCTTTTTTGTTTTGATTAAGATTAACCATTCGTAACTCTCGTTGACTGAAAGCAGAGAAGGGACACTGGTATGAGGCTCAATCGTCCTAGAATATCTTCTGTTGTTGCTAGTAGACTGACCGATCTGTAGCTTTGTTTAAGTTTGCTTCCCTTCTGTGGATGTTAGACAGGATCAAAGGGAGGAGAAAGACTTGCTAAACCACACTCCAATAATGAATTTAATCTTCTTTGTAAGTTATGAGTTCAAATAATAAGGACAATACATATGTTTAGCCTTATTTACGATTATTTTAATTTGAATTTATCTTGATGAAAAAATTATGCCTCGTAAATTAAACTTTCTGATGATTGTAGTCTTTAAGCGATTTCTACCTTTGAAATTTTTTGAATGAAAATCGAAATTCATATGCCTTTACATGTCATGTTTGTTAAAACGATGTTTTTATGTTATTGAGATGGATACAACTGAATCAAATTCAAGTAAAAGTTGGAGATAGTAAATTAAGGTTTTGTTTGATATCCAAATTATGATATAAATTCTTAAGTTTGCGCGAAAATTACAAAAATGTCACTAATTAAGTGAAGTGAGGGACTAAAGTTATGCACATATAATAATTAAAAAAGTAGATTTGTTTGTATTATATAAAAGAAAGCAAAGTGGTAGCATTGAATATTAGGGTCGGGTTTGGGCCCGATCACGAGGCCTCATTAAAGATATATGTACCTTAGATGTATTGGTTAGTGTAGTAGCCATAATTATTGTCACGTTTTACCCAACATATGTTGATTTCACCACAAGCAAAGTTAAATTTTACAGATCTCTCTAGTGATGGTGGTGGATGTGCTAATTGATTGCCATGAGAAATTGGGTCCCACTTGCAGGTGTTTCTTTGGACTTTATGTCTGTCTTCAAGAACCAACACTTTGGTCACAAAGTAATTTAAATAAAATCCATCCTTGGTTGGTAATATCAATTAAAGCTGTCTCGCTTAATTAGCTAAAAAGTTGTTGAAGACAGCATGTCTTTAAAGAACATATTCTCAAATCATGGACGTGGCTGCACTTTATTTTATTTTTTTTGCTTATTTTATCTATCAATATATTCTTCCACTTTTGTTCAAATGAATTTATTAATGTCTATTTAATTCATCTTTTAATTGCATTTATTTGAATTTCACAATATAGTATGTTTAATTCTGATTGTGTTCTGTTTGTGGGATAAATTTATTCCATGAAAATATGAGATAAAAGTATAAGTAGCTTTCAAATCGCTTCTTTTTTATTCATACCTCATATTTAAATTATAAATTTATCATTCTAAAAAGAAACAGCCTAAATGAAAAATCATATTGTGTTTTAATAGGTCCCAATTATGAGTGTCGCTGGAATTATAAATAACAAAATGACACGTGTAGAGATAGCAGGTTTATACAATTGGACTAAATGAAAATTTTAGGTCTCAACTATAAATATAATGCAAAGTAAAAGTAGTAATTGAAATAAATACGAGTTGAAAAAAAATGAAATTCAAAGAATCATTTATAATAATTTTGCTTATTTTAGGCAATACAGCTATCAAATTCAAGGTTCGTTAGTTGTTTCTTTCTTTTTCTAAAAATAAAAACATATCGTTAGTTGCTACTTTAGTTTGATAAGAGATTTTCCAAAAGTGAAAAGGTTTTTACTCCACTCTCTCATATTCGATTCCAACCAACAATGTTAGGATTTCTTACATTTAAAATGGCAGATAGATAACATTTAGCTACCAAATTATGAGATGTCTAATCAATTATACATGGTCAAGTATTTTTTATAAAAAGCAAAATTTGTGTTTAGTAGAAAAAGACACATTAATTATGTTCTCTTTAACATTGCATTGTAGAACGATGATGATAGTTTAATGATGGTGATGAGGCATATGTTTGCATAGTTGATGCAATTCGTAAGTGAAAAAAATCTTTGGAAATGAAATTTGTTGGTCACCAGACTGAGTATTCTAATGTATTTGGTGCATGAGTGAATGGAAAGTTCAGTGTAGAAAGAAATCCTACAATTTACACTTACAATTCTAAACTTATACTATTCTTAATAAAAGAATTTAAATTCTGAACTAAAACGTAATGATTGATACGTAGGAATGATATATGAACGGAATGGTCATTTTTGTTTTCATTCTTTATCACATGATATGTATAAAATAATAATCAGGAATGGTCATTCCTGCAGGAATAAGTAATCCCATGAGCATAGTAGTCATTCATTCTATTACCCTTGATATTAGCTATTCTCAATTATCAATTATCGGGAATGAAAGTTATTTTGATTTTTGAAAAAAAAATTGTTACTTATTTTCTAGAAATGACTTATTAAACTTTTTTTTGAAAATTTCGTGTGGACTAGATCGAGTCGGGCTGACCGAGTCGATATTAGTCTATTGGGTTAAATAAAGAAAATAGATCAATATAATTTTTAAGTAGCTTTATGCACAACTAGCAAATAATTGTAGTAATAAAAATTATTTTTCATGACTATGTACGAATATGTTGAAATATAATTTTAACTTATCAAACTTCGAATAGTTCGCGAACTTATATACGAAATAGTTTACGAGCTTATCAAATTAATATAAAATATAATTATAACAAATAATTTTAATAAACAAGCTTTTTAATAAACACAAACACGAAAATTTGACGAATTCGAGTCGAGTTCGAGTTCGAATTCATTATTAAATCTCCTATCTGGGGTTGAGTGAATATGCACAGGTCAGTAAGATGAAGGAATGAGCCTAATTTCATTCCACTAGGGTAACAAGAATACCCCATTCAAATAGAGTCTGCACCACAACATTTTCATATAACTGTGAAAGTTACTAAAAGCGGTAAAACAATTCCTCTTGCACTGCACTATGTTACTTACGTTTGAGGTTGACTCCGGCCCCGCATCAAGGTGACAGGATTCGAACCCATGGCCCTCTGTACCCAAAACAGATGCGCTGACCAGACTACACTACACCTCATCTCAATCCCATCAAGTAAAGCACCCGAGTCGCCCTATATTCACAACAAAATATGGCAACCACGTGGAACCTTTCTTTCTCGGTCGTCTGTCTTAATATAAGTGGATTCAGATTTACTAAACAAAGTGAACTTTAAATCGATTTTTACTTATCAAACCGAATTCGAACTTGATTTCTAGAATTTAGACAAATTTGATCTTTTTATTATAATAGTGCAATTTAATTAAAAAATAATAATTTTTCATTCCTTGATAATACCAACCATAGAAATGAAATGAATTAGTTCATTCCTTTCTCATTGTCATTCCATTATAAAGTTCATTTCATTCCTACTAAATATAATTCCTATATACCAAACATCCCCTTAAATCATTTCCCAACAAAATCAGTCTAGAGTGAATATGCAAAATAACTAGACAAAATTATAAAAGATAAATAATAGTTATCAACATAATAATATTTAAATTCTAACTATTTGTAAAATTGTTGCATTAGAATATCATTCTAAATATTTTTTACATTTATGTGTATGAAAAATATGAATTTTATATATTGAATCATACCATTTATACACGATACTCAATTTTATTACACTATACATGTATATAAATTATATAAATAAATATTATTCATATCATTTATATCATTCGTACAATTAAATTTAAATTGAAGAATTACGATTACTATTTTATAAAATTGACACATTAATTTAATTGGTATGAGTGTGTCTAAATAAAACTTTGTTAATTTTGGTACCACTTTTGGAAAGTTTTAATTTTTGTAAACACATCACAAGCTTCTAGTGATTTATTTAATAAAATTGTACAATTTGGAATCGAAATAATTATTTATATTTTTATAACATGCATTCGTTGCATAAAAATTAAAAGAGATGACAATTCTCCTTTGCTTAAAATTTCCATATTTTTATGTAGTATTATTTTCCAATTCACGCTTGTTTTCATTAATAATTTAGTTTTATTTAGTTAATAAAGAAGTACCGGATATTATACCTCAAAAAATTAATTAAAGAGTAGCCTAATTTGTTAACAATGTTCATGTACATGTTGTGCACTCACACCAAACTATTAACGTTATAAGATTACACAAGAAAAAATATAAATAAAAGAAAGCAATTAAAGAAATTGTAAGCATTGCCAAAAATTTGATCTACAAAGCCATTAATTTAGTCAATAATTAATGGCGGCGGCGGTCTAGATAGAGAGCTTCTAGTCCGGCCGCTGCCGATGGTTGCTGCCAAGGGAGGCGAATTCGACGACGAGGATGAATTCGAGGACGAATTGGAGAACCTATTCGACCGGCTCCTTAGTTTCTTCTTCTCCATATCACACACCTTGTCTTGGATTTTATGGTGCTCAACTTTAGTGGAGTTCAAGTTGCTTGGTATGATGCAATGACAAAGTGAACCTTATAAACACAATAAACAAATAAATAAAAAGTAAATAAAGAATATTTAATTAAGTAATTACTAATCTTTCCGTCTCAGCGAATGTGTTACGTAACAAAAATATTCCATTTACTTTTTAAAACAATTTAATTACTCACACAATTTTAAATAATATATATTTATATAACCACTTTATACTACTTTCCAACTCTTCTTAAATCTCGTAGCGAAAAGCAAATGTAACACGTTCGTTGCCATAGAAGAGTAATAGAAAGGGGGGGTTTGAGTTTACCTATTCGGGCAAGACGGTTGACCCAACTGGGGATGGGGTTTCGAGTGAGCCTAACACAAAAGTCATTGCAGAAATGATTGCAATTCTTGGTGATGAGATTGTAGGCGTTTCCTCTATATTTGGAGGCCAAGTCCTCCGTCACCGCTCTAACCTCACCTGGGGTCATGTTAGTATAGCCTATCGAAATCGACTTCCTAAAAGTGAAGCCTTCACATTGCTTTGGTTCCCCTTCAAATATCCCACTTGTCGGATATTCATGAGCTCCAAATGCGTACTCCACTCCATGAACTGCCACAGTTTTAATTCTTTCACACTTCACTAACTTTACCTTAACTCGAAACAAAAGAAAAAGAAAAACACTTCACTCCACTCCATCCCACATGCAATTGGAAAGATATATATGACCTTAAACAACGTTAACTGTTCTCTGCCTTAAATATTCATGAGGTAGAAAACAGACTATAAATTGTTAGAAACGAGCTAGTGTGATTTAATTTACTTATTTTAGTATTGGAGGGAAAGTCAAGTGGGAGTTGAACTAAGATCTAACTCAGTCAGAATTTTAGGATACTTTATGATAGTATAAATCTATAGGAAGATCTTGGTGATGTGCAGATAGATAGATCTAAATAGTGACATTAGATAAAGTGAATTTGAGTTTATTTCCAGAAATAGAGAAAAACAAAGAGGAGAAACTGACCTTGAACCCCAGAATGGTATACACCAAGTCCAAGCCAGTAAGCATAGCCATTCATTGAAGTTAAATCGTACACATTTAGATACACATCCACCGCTCCACGCCTACTTTTCACTGAACTTTTCCTGCATAACATTGCAATATGTATATATGTACAGAGAGAGAGAGAGAGAAATGTTTTTTGATGTGAATCTTGAAGAGTCTGTAAGAATGTTCAAGTTCAAGAGAGCGGCGGCACAAGAGTTCTGCCGCACTACTGTCAAAATTTGGATGAACAAAGCAAAGAAAAGAACAGATCATATAAATATGTGTGTGGAAAATATGTGAAAATTATTGATTGGTGGGAATCTGAGCTGTAAGTTATCTTATTTTTATTTTTTGTGTAAAATATTGGGAGAAGAATTTTGTATTATGGGAGAAAGTAAGATAAACTCATGATGAGGTGAAGTGGGTGTATTCATTGGTGTAATTATAATACGTTTCTTTTCTATGTGTGGAATAATTATAATATTTTTCTTTTGTGCATAATAGTATTGTGCATAGGAGCCTGTAATTCTTCTGGGCCACTTGATTTGTTAAGAGATTAAAAGAGTATCTCAAGGAATAATGATCTGTGATTAGGTTTAAAAGAGTGCAACTATAGTTATTGGGTGGACCTAACCTCTCTCTCTCACTCACTTTCTTTACAATTAATATTCCTGCCCAATGTCTTATGATCATTTTTATTTTCTAGTGAGATGGACAAAGTAATTATTATCATAATAGCATGTTCCCACTAAATATACCGATAAACACTCATTTTGTATACTTTTATTGATGTGATTGATATCATCTCGTATCGGATTTTAGAGTATTTCGTGTCGTATTTCTTTTACGTTTTGTCGCGTTTTATAGGTTTTGGTGCATAAATAAATTGATTGGAAGTCTAATAATGTAACCAAGGTGCAAAGATGCGTAACGGGCCAAGATTTGAACCGAGAGTCTGAAGCCCAAGTGCACGAGACCCGAGAAAACAACTTCAGGCCAAAGAACAGCAGTTTGGCGACCGGGGCCTCGGTCGCCGAACTCAAGAGGAAATGCACGGCGATCGCGTCGGGCTCGCCGTGGGATTACCGCAAGAACGGTGACCCGGGTGGCGATCGCCATTCTTGGAGATTTTGAGGCGTGACTTCGGTGATCCCAGCCGGCGATCGTCGAAGTCACCCACTTTTCTCGTTTTTCGGCACAAGATGATATCAATCATATCAATAAAAGTATACAAAATGACTTTTTATCATATACATATAATAATAATATATAAGTATGTATCACAATTTTCTTGTTTATTTATTTAAGTTCATTACAACTTTGACTTGTTTTGATACGTAACAATACAACGTACAAAAAAATTTCGTACGAAAAAGAGAAAAAAAAATGCAATTTTATGAAAATATTATCAAGTGTGTTTTCCAACATATCAAACATAGTTATAAACTTAAATAAACCTTATACTTGATAAGTAACGCATATTGAATTCTTTACTAGTATACGAAATATCTAAACATATCTTTATTATGAATTTAAACAAAAATAAAATAAAATAAAATAAACTAATCAAAAATAATAAGTCGAACATGTTGGATAATAATTTAATATGAGCTGGAGAGCCCATATGTCACTAAAAAAGCGATGGGTCTAGTTCGTCTCGAAGCTCTATTTTTGGAAAGAAAATTTAATAAAAAATTTGAACTCAAAATCAAAATTTACGCTTGTTTCGATTCAAACCGTCCACGATTCTTTTCTTAATCTTTAGTCCTCATTAGTGATCCGTCATTTGTTTAGTATCATATTTGGTTCTTAATATAAAAAAAGTCAACAATCATCAATCCACAATTTGCTCAAAGATATTTTTCTATCAATCAAAGGTTTGAGTAGTTGATATGCGCGGCGAAGTCAAATTTTTTAGTGAGAATGAATTACGTGTAATGGTAGTAGTTGTGGCCTTATTGGTTACAAGGGACTGATGCAAGCTTTCCTTACGTAATTACCTTATTACCATAAAAAGGAATTGTGCGAGACAAGTAGTGTCCACCTATTAATGTGAAATCACATTTTCAATCATTTTTCATGTCAAAAAACTGAGATTCCAAGGTTGATTTCTTATTCATCAATACAATTATTTGATTTTAATTAATAAGCATATTATTAATTACGCATTAAAAATATCAACTTGAATATTTACACATTTACCTTTTCAGTTACTCCAATTTAGACCCTTTATTAACTTCATGTCGCTAAATACCTTTATTTTGATATCAAATATTTCATAAGGAAAAAAAAAATTATGAAACTTTATTTATTTTTCATATAACATATTATATATTTTTTGTAAATTTAAAAATCAATTATTTGAAATATAGTAAAAATATTATATCTGAAAAATAAATTTGTAAATGCTTTGGAAGCCTGAATTTTCGTTGTCATATCTCTTTACCTTCTTGTGCTCTTGTATTCCTAAAATCTCACTGCTTTTGTTGTTCTAATGTCACTCTTTATTCTTTGTCAATAGCTTCAATGAAAGTTAGTTCCAATTTTGCTCAAATTTCAATGTTTTTTTTTCTTGTGTTGCTCGCGTCAACTTGTTAGAAGAGTTAAGTACGAGATGAGATTAACGGGAATAATAACATGTAATTGAAATTAAAATTAAGATTACAAAATCGAATGTAAACAGAAGTCAAATCGAGGAAACACTTTACACGCAAGATAAATTTACGTCTCGGTAGTGCTCTTCAGCTGTGCTTATTGTCCACAAAGGTAAAAACAGGGCTCTTGAAGGTTACATCAGTTAAACGGATAAACCTAAACAAGTTAAGTCAAGCAGAAAGTTTTAAAACAAATCTAAACACACATTTGTGCACGTTCAAGCCATCTCCAACTAGTATTCACGAATTGGGCTTCACTAATCCAAAAGATTAAACTTGTTGGGCAGAGGTAGAGCCAAGCCCAACCCATAGATCAATTTCCAATGTTCATAAACTTTATTCAACTAATCAATTCATAAAATTAATTGAACTCATTAAATATATAATTAAATAAGACTCAATCATCAATGTGAGACAAATTTTTAACTCCATATTTAATCTCTTAATCTCATAACTCCACAGTCCCCACTTATTTAAGTGACACACTTTAATATATTACTCCCTCCGTCCCACTAAATTAGACTCATTTGAAAAGTAGATGAGTGTATTATTTTAATACAAATGGGTCTAATTTAGTGGGACAGAGGGAGTATTTTTCACTCAACAAGAATTAGTTTAGAGAAAATGAATATATCACGATTATCTACTCATGATGTAGATCGATCCTAAATCATTTATTTATTTTAAATTAAATGTCACGTCACTTAAAATCCATCAATTAGCTTTGACCACCACCATTCTTACAATTATTTGGTGGAATATGTGTGTCTATACATATGGTGGTGGCAGCGGCAGTATCGTGAAGTGAGAATGGGATAAGCCTAATATTTCGATATGCCAAATTTTCATGGTTCTGTTTGAACATGAACCAACGTTTTCATTGTTTTAAGAATCACAATCAGAACCGAATCGGTTAAAAGGTTACATGATTTTGGTTCTAACGAAATCAAACAGTTCCGATTTCAATTCTGATTTGAACCCTTCGTCTTTTTACGATAATTCGTATTTTGTTAAGTTATTTTCTTGTATGCAAATTGTATAAAAAATTGATATAACTTTTATTTACGGTTTGAATTTTTTAGTTTTTATATGTGTTGTTGAACTAAGTACAAACATTAATGCGACATTAAATTGTACAAAAATTGGTACAATTTTTATTTGCTATTTGAAATTCTTAAATTTTTAATTTATTGTTGAATTAAGTAGAAATTAAGTTAAATGAAATTGTACGAAAAATTGACATAACTTTTATTTAAAAATTAAAATTTTATGTTTTTATATTATTTTAAATTTCAATCTCAACTCACAAATAATATTATATTTTCAACATAAAATAATGTATTATTTCATTAAAAATTGAAATTTGTAAAAAAAAAAATTACACATTTTCCCAATTCAGAATCGGGAACAGCTTGTTTTAAAAAAAAATGGAATTGTGTACAAATAATAATTTCGGTTCAGAAAGATTTTTCACATTTCCAGTTGGGGGTGGGGTTTTTTTAGGGGGAAAAATCAAAATAGCCCTTTTTTAATAAGAATCATAAATAATAAACTTAAATATAAAAAAGATAAATAATAGCATTTTTTGAAAATATTAGATAAAATTAACCTTTTGCTTTTATTTTGCATATCTTTATATTTTGAAAATTCATCTTCTTCCATAAAATATTGAAAAATCATCGTCGTCCGTCGTTCTTCTTCTCCGGTCGCTCGTCGTCGGTGTAGGCAAATCATCGTCGCTCGCCTTCTCCTTCTCTGGTTGCTCGCCGTTCACCTTCGGCCGCTTAATTTTAAATTGTTAAAACACACGAATCCCGCAACCTCGAGGTCGCGAGTTTCGTGTGTTTTAACAATTCACGTAAAACACACGAATCCCGCGACCTCGAGGTCGCGAGTTTCGTGTGTTTGTCTATAATTCACGTAAAACACACGAATCCCGCGACCTCGTTCCGTGTGTTTTAACAATTCACGTAAAACACACGAATCCCGCGATCTCGAGGTCGCGGGTTTCGTGTGTTTGTATATAATTCACGTAAAACACACA
>JAPKLX010000353.1:123385-135451 GCA_026898415.1 Leonotis leonurus | reverse complement strand
TCGTGTGTTTAGCGAAAAGGGCATTTTTGTCCAAAATAAATAAAAAGGGCTATATTTTATCTTTTTTATCAGGAAGGCTATTATTTATCTTTTACAAACAAAAAGGGCTATTTTGATACATTAACTTTTTTTTTTTTGGGGGGTGGTTAGTTTTTCAAATTTATAGTGTTTTTTCTCATTCCATAAAAATATAGTACTAAACGAATTTCTGATTACATAACTTGGGGAGTAAAAACTTTAATATTATTCGAAAGAAATGCAGGAGTGTTTGTGTTCAATAATTAATAAAAATATGAATGCAATTTCCCTTTACAATTGTGTGAAACAAAATACAAGAAAAGAACCGACGAAACCCAAAAACCATCCACCCTTCCACATCAAATCGAAATTCTCAGTTGCAGTTTATAACTGCATCAATCAATCTACACGAAAATTGTTGGTTTACAGTACAAAGAAATTAGAATAGAAGTGAGAATACAACAAAAATATGCAATTGAAATGTAATGCAGATTGAAATTGGATATAGAAATAGTAGCAGCCGAGTCAAGATTTCCTCTCTCCGCAAGACTGAATCCGTCAAGATAGTGCTCCTTAGTATTGACAGACATTTTTCAAAGATGAAACGACTTCGTTTTGAAAGGTGGCAGCACCACGGACCGACCGAGCTCCGGCAAACTGGACAGGGCTCGGACAGAACTTCTAGATGCAGAAAGACAGAGTATATGCAGCAAGATGCAAGTGTATGCAGAGAGTGTTGGGTGTCTAGAATGCATGCGGGAGGTCCCTATTTATAGGGCTAGACCAACTTATGGGACACTAGAGGAATTAATGGCCATTCATGGCCCATCAAGGCAGGGGACCGTTGCAGGCCGTTACCAGATATACAGGCCGCATGCCGAGGCCCAAGAGCCGAGCCCAAGCAGGCGCGGCGCGGCGGCGCGCGCGCGTGTGGGCTTTATCTAACTCAAACTATAGAAGTAATTAAGCACCTTAAATACATAACTAATATTTTTACATTAATCAACGTGAGACAAGAATTAATTCTTACATTAAGAATCTTAATCTCATAGCTCCTTTTTTCAAGTGACATTCTTTAAACAATTATTTCTCATTCTCTAGGAATCGATTTAGAGAAATTAAGTATACTACGATCATCTACTTTCAATGTAGATCGATCCCGACTCATTTAATTATCTTCAATTAAATGCTACGTCACTTTACAATCGAGTCAAGCCTCATTGACCTTCATATATATATATGGAATTGATCAAATGAGAACTAATCCTTAGATAGGAACTAGGAGTCAATCTGGACTATTGATCATTGTATAATCTATGACCCTTATTAATTGTGCATCAAATTTATGCATAAAATGCATTGAAATTATAATGCATTGGTTAATGAATAGAAAAACATTATCATATTATACAATAAGATTCTACGTGTAATGCATCAAAATAATTAATAAGCATAAGTTTTAGTTCCTATATAAGACTTGGTTCTCACCGGATCCTACCTCTATATATATATATTTGATTCCTACAATCCCCCATATGAGTTAAAATAACTTATATGCAGATGCAGACACAAACTATGTCTTTATAAAGTGTCAAAGTATTAAGATAGGTGGTTTGTTGCCTTGAACCTTCCATAGTTAGCACAATCGGATACACATGCGGATTGGTGGCGTTATGCTTTGAACTATTCCTCAACGGCTTGCACCGAGACAATGATGTCAACACCTTTAACATTTCAACCTTGTCTGTTCTAATGTTTTGTATCTATTTGTGACCCTGGACACCTCTTTGGATTCATAAGTGTTTGTCTTTGAAGCGATCCTCACTTCTCACTTATATAGGTGATTCTTTTTTGAGTATCTTGTCTTACTCTATATCGCAAGAATCATTAAAAGTCATTGACTTATCCTCACCACTTGACAAGTTCTCAACACTCGAGTTGCTCTTATAGAGAATAGATGTACATGAGTGTTTTCTCACGAACTCTCATAGCTTAGTTTTCCCATTGAACTAAGTTCTTGAGATCGTCAGTCATCATGGTTGGGTTACCACTATGACAGTTCATCAATTAGTGGATTTTAACCCCATTCTCTCTAGCAACTTAAATATTTGATCTCGATTTAACCCATAGGTTAACGGATCCGTCAAATTATCAGCTGACTTCACATAGTCGACAAAGATAATCCCAGTTGTGATCAAATGTCTTACGGTATTGTGTCATTGACGAATATATCGAGACTTACCATTGTACAAGCCACTCTTTGCCCTCCTGATAGCCGTTTAACTATCACAGTGTATCAAAACTAGAGGCACGGGCTTTATCCAACATGAAATGTGTTCAAGGATGTTTCTAAGCCACTCGACTTCTTCCCAAACTTTTTCCAAAGCTATGAACTCCGATTCCATAGTGGATCGAGCTATACAAGTTTGTTGCATGGATCTGAAAGAGACAGCTTCACCCCCAATCGTGAACACATATCCACTTTTCGACAGTGAATCTTTTGTGTCCGAGATCTAATTTTTATCGCAGTACCCTTCAAGCACCGAGGGGTATCTACCATAGTTTAGCCCAAAATATTTAGTATACTTCTTGTGCGACCGGAACACCTCGGTTCTTACTCAAGTGAATATTGAGTTCTAACGGGGTTTGAACACGGACACTTTCGTAGGCATTAAACCTTTTGAGCATTTTCTTGAAACCACATCTTCATCCATTTTGAGCACTTTCTTCCTCTGGACTCAGTATAAAGAGCCGAAGAGGTTGACATTTCACCCGATTACCTCCGCTGAATTTCTTCACTCAATATCAGATCTCGAACATCATCAAACTTTAGTTTGTTGTTTCCCGATGAACTGCTAACTGCTGTAACAGTAGCATTCCAACTGTCTGGTATGATAAGAGAATCAAAGCTCGAACTTCATTGTCAAATTTAATTTCCACAGAACTCAACTGAGTTGTGATTGTGTTGAGTTCATTTAGGTGTTAAGCCACCGATGCACCTTATGTCATCCGTAAGTTGAATAACCGCCTCATCAAATGAACTTTGTTTGAGGCCGAAGACTTTTCGTACATACTAGAGAGAGCCGCCATAAGACTCGCCGTGATATTTTCTTTTGCTATGTTGAAGGAGGATCCAGTCCTCATCCTTCATGCCCTCTAGTTGTATTCCTGAGAGAGGTTGGTATAACTTCTTCTAGTACAAATAGTCTTCAGTCTGCATTTTCCAGAAGCCAAAGTCTGCACCATCGAACTTTTCAATTTTCACATTTCTTTCGTCTGCAGCCATTGCTCCCACTCGAATTTGGACTCCTTGGGATCGCTTCTAATTTTTTTTTCAGATCAACCGTCGTGTTTGGAACACCTTTTACAACAAACTGAAACCGCCGACAAATTTCACTATTCACGTGAATAGTAACAACGAAAAAAATATTAGAAGTATCCGCAACCAACGTGACCTGATACCAATTGTTGGGAAATTCAGATGAAATTCTCCTCTAACCAGATAATTGAGATCCAAAAAAAAAATGCGGAATAATGACACAAATTTGATAACTGAGTTAGGACAATTATGCCTACATCTCCGAGTTGCTGCAGATCTATTTAAACAAAGAGATAATATAGTGTTTACAACACTCACAACACTCAACTCACAACCCGTTACCCCCGAGAATATTACCATCTAATTTTCTCACACCAAAAGCTTTTACTTAAGCTTTTCTCTCAACCACGTGTTTCTCTCTTGAGTTGAGATTACCTTCAACTCTTAACTCACTATCACTTGCTCTCGTTTTTTTTTACTCTCTTGCTTACTCCAAATCATGTAGAATGGGTACATATATATAGGCATAATATTGGACAATAACATTAATTGTTGGGCCTTCTTTTCTTCATTTATCAAAACAAATGGGCTATAGGGGTGGGATTTTCTTGTGTAGCCTTCAATAGCTCAACTATTGAAGCCACCAATTGAGCATTATTTACTAGTTGCATTGTTTGACTAACAAAGTTGTTTTTCTTATGTTTATGTCTGCTCATTTGATTTTATTGTTCTAAATTTGTTGATCCGAATTTTGAATCTGTTTGAAATATATTGCCCGTAGCTTGATAGTTGCGTTTATAATATACTAGGACATGCTTAATAGGAAGGGTATTGCAAGATAAATATATAGAAAATTTGATTCACTTTTAAACCTCACATTGACGAGTTTTATGCATAAACTTCATTACTTTTGTGATCGGAGTATCTCTAGTATCTCATGTAGTTGGAAAGATGATGTGGATTGAAACATCGACTTTTCCGTGATGCTAATGATATTAAACGATGTTGTTCAGCTTAATTAACCATGAAATAGAAATGAGAAAAGATTGAAATTTGTATTTAATTAAGCTCACCACATCGTAATTTAAGCTATGGCGTTTGTATCATTTACACAGTTTCTGAAAGTATAAGTTGACGTTCACATCATCTTTCCAAAATTCAAAAGAATAGGTAAACTATCAATTGCAAAAATCTTCACTAACTTGCGTAGGTGTTAAATTGAGGTTGAAATTCCAAAATACACATATATGATTGTATGTGAAAACTTGAGTGCAATTTTTGAACATGATCTTGAGCGTTGGATTCTATAGAAATGCCGTTGCATTTTACAAGTTTTAATGGATTAACAATGAAAAGATATAATATTTATTTCCAAGTTCGGGACCTTTGCATTTTTCTTCATTTTCATCCTGACAAGTCTTGACGTTTGTTTTGTGATACGACTGACTTTTGGTTTTGCAAAACATTGATTGCTATATGTAGTCTTTGAAACTTCATTGTAAATATCTCTTGTGCTTTTAGCCTAATGTTTAAATATATACGATAATGATTACATAAATGACTGTGAAGTATTAAGTTTGTCAACTAATGGTATCATTTCACCTCTGGGTAGAGTTAAGAGGCAAGAGAGTGTATGCAGCTATAATTGAAGGAGCTGATTTAGAAGTTTGTCAACCAATGCTTGCTACTATTTTCCCCTGCCTTATATTCTACTTAAATTTACTGTAGTAATGTTGTTATTCTTTCTTCTATCATGACTTGTTGGCTATTCCTTATAGTCTCCACTTTTCAATCTTGCCTATCTGTTGTTGGGGATCAGTTGATAGAGCTAAATTCAGAGAGAGGGGGTAGAAGAAGGAGATTTTTAACAATTTGAAAGAATTGAACAAAAGGCACAAGTAATCTCCAAGAAGATGCAAATCATGTCTCTCAGCCTAAGCTGATAAATATAGAGATATAAATTGTTTCCTTTCTGAACGCAGGAGTGTGTTTTTATGTAATTATAGAAATGTAAATTAGGTAAAAAAATGATCTTGCCAATCAAGTACCCATAATTTATCCCAGTGATCCTTCTAATTGTTTTTATGTTATTGGCTAATTTGTTGTAACGAAATAGGATAATTGAGTAATCGAAACAAACAGAAACGTAAAGAGGCACAGATTTACGTGGTTCACCAACGTTGTGTTGGCTACGTCCACGGGTAGAAAAGGAGAACAGATTTTATTATGATAGTGACGGCTTCAGATACAGAATGTGTGCCCTACTTCTATATAAATAGAGTACATCAGCGAGACCCCCGTTTGCGTAGCGGCAAACCAAATTCAAAGCATACTTAACAAATCTCCACCTTGACTTGAATCTTAACTTCCTTGCAGATGCATCATTACAATGCCAGACAAACAGACTTCTCCTTTCCTGCCTCAGATTTGCCCTCCTTGGGCAACTAACAGCTCATGACGTTAAGCAAGTCCAAACAGTGTCGAAACTTACTATGTGGGACCAGCTTGGTGAACATATCATCAGGATTATCAGCAGTACCTACTTTCATCACCTTGATTCTTTGCTCATTCCTTAGAAAATGGTACCTTACATCAATATGTTTGGTCCTCTCATGATGGACCTGATCCTTGGCTAAACAGATAGCACTCAGACTATCACAAAACACAACAGCTTGCTCTTGATGTAGACCAAGATCACCAATTAGCCCTTTCAGCTAAATTCCCTCTTTTGCAGCCTCTGTCAACGCCATATACTCTGCTTCAGTCGTAGACAAAGTAACTGCAGCCTGCAAAGTTGCCTTCCAACTTACAACAGAACCACCAAGAGTGAAAACATAACCAGTCAATGTCTCCAGCATAGTCAGAATCAGAATAGCCAGTCACAGAACAATGAGTATCACCTTCATAAATGAGACCAACATCAGACGTACCTCTCAGGTAGCGAAAAATCCTCTTAACAGCCTGCCAATGCTCCTTTCCAGGTTGTCCCATGAACCTGCTGACAACACTAACAACATGTGCAATGTCTGGTCTAGTACAGACCATCGGGTACATCAGACTCCCTACTGCATTAGAGTATGGAACTCGAGATATGTACTCCTGCTCAACTTCAGATTTTGGTGCATAGTCAGATGTCAAATGGATATTTGCAGCACTTGGAGTATCAATAGGCTTAGGTGTAGACATGCCAAATCTTGACAAAATCTTCTCAATGTAGCTTTTCTGTGAGCTTCTTCTGTTCTCTTTCCCTATAAATCTCAATGCCCAGAATTTTCTCTGCAGCACCCAAATCTTTCATATCAAACTCAGCACTGAGAAGAGCCTTTAACTTCTCAATATCAGACTTGGACTTCACAGCTATAAGCATATCGTCTACGTACAGAACAAGGTAGATCATCGAACCATCATCAGCTTTGTTGTGATACACACAACAATCATACGGACTTCTGTTGTATCCTAGTTTGATCATATAACTGTCAAACCTCTTATACCACTGCCTTGGAGACTGCTTTAGTCCATATAAGGACTTCTTCAGCTTGCAAACATAATATTCCTTCCCCGGAATTGCGAACCCCTCTGGCTGAGTCATGTAGATATCATCTTCGAGCAATCCATGTAGGAAAGCCGTCTTCACATCTAGTTGCTCAAGTTCTAAATCCTGATGTGCAACCATTGCTAGTAACACTCTGATAGAAGTGTGTCTGACCACTGGTGAGAAAATCTCATTATAGTCGACCCCCTCCCTTTGCGTGAACCCTCTTGCAACTAGTCGAGCTTTGTATCTAACACCCCTAGTAGCTGTGGTTTCTTCCTTCTTCTTGAAGATCCATTTACAAGTAACAATCTTCCTCTCCTTAGGCCGTTTGACCAGTTCCCAAGTCAGATTCTTTGCAAGTGATTCCATCTCTTCACCCATTGCAGCGAGCCATTTAGCAGACTCACCACCTGAAACAGCTTCTTTGTATGTAGATGGTTCATTTGCAGATGGTTCCTCTTCCACCTCATCAACAACTTGTAATGCATAGGTTACCATATCCTTGAAACCATACCGCAGCGGAAGCTTCACACATGTCCTCCTAGCTCTATCAACAGCAATGCTTCTCTAACGAGCTTCCAGATGAAACTCTGTAGTTTCAATAGTAGTATCTTCAGCAGTATTATGTTGATCTTCTCCACCTTGGAGTTGTGATTCACTCTCATCGTGAGTGACTTGCAGCTCTACCTGTTTATCAATACTACTACAATTTTCTGCACCGATAGACTTCACAACAGAGTTAAGTATAGAATTTTTATCAAACACCACATTCCTAATGAGTATAACTCTATTCTCAGAAGGTGACCAGATTATATATCCCTTAACTCCATCCCCGAAACCAACAAATATACCCTTCTTAGCCCTTGGCTCTAATTTGCCCTCACTCACATGATAGTAAGCAGTACAACCAAAAACTTTCAACAAGGAATAATTTGCAGGTTTATTAGACCATACCTCGTAAGGTGTCTTGCATTCAATGCCAGTGTGAGGTCCACGATTGATCAGATAACATGCCGTGTTAACTGCTTCTACCCAAAAACTTCTAGCCAAACCAGCATGAGAGAGCATGCATCTTTCTCTCTCCAACAATGTCTGATTCATGCGTTCTGCCACACCATTCTGCTACGGTGTATATCTGATGGTGTGGTGTCGAGCAATCCCTTCATCCTTGCAGAACTCATTGAATTCAGACGAACAGAACTCCAGACCATTATCAGTTCTCAATCGCTTGATCATCTTCCCAGTCTGATTTTCTACCAAAGCTTTCCACTGCTTGAACCTCTTGAAAGTTTCACCTTTATGCTTCATCATAATCACTCAAGTCATCCTCGAGTAATCATCAATCATCGACACAAAGTACCTGTGACCTCCAATAGATTCAACACGTGACGGACCCCAACAATCCATATGAATGTAGTCAAGAGTCCCCTTGGTCTGATGAACACCCTTCTTTGGAAACTTGCTGCGATGAAGCTTCCCAAATACACAGTGTTCGCAGAATTCAAGACTCTGCACTTCATGTCCAGAAAGAAAATCACGCTTTGACATAATTTTCATCCCCCTTTCTCCCATATGACCAAGCCTCATATGCCATAGTTTTGTCATATCCATGGTCGGAACCTCGGATGGTGCAATATCAGCAGAACCTCTCATAGTAGAACCTCGCAGAATATACAAGGTGTCACGTTTCAAGGCTGTCAGAACCACCTTCGAACCTCGACAGACATTCATAACTCCACCTTCACCTCTGAAACTGAAACCTTTGCTGTCAAGAACACTCAAAGATATCAGATTCTTCGTAATCTGCTGAACATGTCTGACATTGCTCAAGGTGCAGAATACTCCATCATGCATCCTTATCCTGATCGAGCCAATTCCAACCACCTTGCAGACAGCACTGTTGGCCATGGAAACGTTGCCTCCATCTATCTGTGTGACTGTTCATCTGCAACCAAAACCAGATCTTCTTCAGAATCCCCATCAGCTTCTGCCACAGCTGCAGAACCGTTTGCACTTTCTTTTGTGTCCTGCTTCTTCTTCTTCTTAGGGCAGTCATTCTTCCAATGACCCGGTTCTTTGCAGTAGTTGCAGATGTCTCCAGGCTTAGGACCTTTTGAACCTTTAAAGTTCGACTTCTTTCCAGATTTCTTATGTCCCTTACCCGTAACTGATAGCCCAGATGCTTGATTTTATGTGGTAGAACCAGAAACAGTTGCTTGTTGACGATCTTCTCTGATATGCAGAGCAGATCGAACATCTTCTAGAGACAAATCTTCTCTCCCAGTCATGAAAGACTCCACAAAATTTTCATAAGATTCAAGCAAAGAGACCAACAAAATTAAAGCAGCATCCTCATCTTCTACTTTACATCAACATTATGCAAATCTAGCAAAATTTTATTTAAAGATGATCCTAAAGGGGTGTACCTTCCTGCATGCGTAATCGGAACAGACGTTGCTTTAGGAGAAACTTATTAGTTAGAGACTTCGTCATGTATAAACTCTCCAACTTCGACCAGAGGGCCGCAGCAGTCTCCTGATCAGCAACTTCGATGATAACATAATCAGACAAGCACAACATGATTGTCGAATGGGCCTTTTCTTCTAGGGTACACCACTCTTCATCTTTCATGTCTGCAGATTTCGATTTTCTAGATAGCGGCGCCCACAAGCCCTGCTGCTTTAGTAACGACCGCATCTTGATCTGCCATAAACCAAAACTATTTCTCCTGTTGAATTTGTCAACCTTCACGTTTAGAGCAGACGACACCTCCGATTTACTCAAGGAAACCCTAACAGCGCGGAATTCAGAACCCTGATCGAAAGACCAAGCTCTAATACCAGTTTGTTGTAACGGAATAGGATAATTGAGTAATCGAAGCAAACAGAAACGTAAAGAGGCACAGATTTACGTGGTTCACCAACGTTGTGTTGGCTACGTCCACGGGCAGAAAATGAGAACAAATTTTATTATGATAGTGACAGCTTTAGATACAGAATGCGTGCCCTACTTCTATATAAATAGAGTACATCAGCGAGACCCCCGTTTGCGTAGCGGCAAACCAGATTCAAGGCATACTTAACATAATTTAATTCCTCATACCACTTAGGACACTATTGCATTTTATATCAGCATATCCTGTATTTTAATCACAGAGAAGTGACTAAACTGCAATTTCTCCAGGTACTAAAATCTTCCTCTCCATCGGCATATTATTAGCACATATGATGTCATGTAAAAATAATCAAGTTTTAACTCCCAAATATTTCATAGTGGTGAAGAACAGAGGAAAAATAAGACCTCTTTCTAATGAATAATACAAATTGAATTTCGAAGGAAATTTTCTACCTGTCCCTTTCTGCATGGCATTTTTTTGCTATAACTAAATTACAGTTTTACCTACAATAGTCATGCAATTAATCTGGCTTATCAAATCTTTGGTTGAATGTAAAGAGCATGAACTCTCGGGTACAGTGAGTATTTATGCTTCAAAGTCACATATTTGAAGGTGTTAATGTCTTTCTTTATATCAAACTAAATTTCATTGCTTTAATCACATGCTATAATTTAAAGCCATGTTTGGTACCTAAGATACCATACTCATCTCATGATAATTATTCTATAATTATCCTAACAATAGGATAATTATCATGAGATGAATATTGTATTTTAAGTACCAAACATAGCCTAATTTTCTTGTCAAGTATTTTAGTACGGATTTTCTATGATATGATTCATTAATGTATTGCTTAGAAACATATAGCTTGTTTTGCTTGAATGGTATGATATGGATAATAGAGCACAAACTAAAAAAATTAGGGTAAATTATGAAAAATACCCTATTTTGTAACATCTAATGGAAAAATATCCTCATTGTAAAATTTCCTTGTAAAATACCCAAAATTACCAAATTAACCTTACTACCTAACCCTAAAAGTATTGGGCATGTGAGTAACAGATTTGTGTCAGCCACTTTTGGGTATTGTCATACCTTTGTCGGTTATATATACAATAAAACCAAAAAGTTAGTCAAACTACACTAATTTTTAGGAAGAAAGAGAGAGACGCTCATGTTTTAAATTGGCAGGGTTTTGGCCGTGAATTTTAATTTTAATTGAAGAGAGCCGGGTATTGAAGAGAGAGAGAGAGCTTTAGTTGGGTTTGTTCGCCAGGTATGCATTCTTGTTGTTTGATTAATTTCATTCTTAATGTTTGATATATTTCAATCCATTGTTCCCCTAATTTTTTCAATTCATTGTGCTTTAGATTTTTAAATTCCACGGGTTTTCAAACGAGAGAGATTTTCAAACGATAGAAGTTGTTCAAATTCAACGAGGTTTGCAAAATTGATAATTATTATTGTGAAAAACTTGAATTTCATTTTGATTATTTTAACAATTGAGTTTGATTGAATTATTTAGGCCTCGAGAAGCGGCGGAACTACGATTTTTATTGTTTATTTCACGTGGAAAACAATGGCACAAGAGGTATTTTTTTAAAAATCGTTAATTATTATTTATATTTGATAAATAGACTTATTTAATGTATTAATTTGTTAATTATTATTTGTATGTGACTTATGTAAATAGAGTTATTTACTTATTTAATTTAATTCATGTTTATTTAATTATCATGTTTAGTGTTGATTTCATTATTAATATTGTTAAATAAATAAATAAATTATAAGCTTTAACAAATTAGATGTGTGCTAAAATTAAAAGAATAAAATTGGGCATAGTTATAATAACTTATATGGTGAAAAACATAATAAAATATATAAATTATAATACTCATATGACAATTATGTAAAAAAGTGTTAAAATAAGGTGAAAAATAGAAAACCCGGACGGTTCGTGTGCCCGACCGAAACCGACTGGGTTTTTATAGGTGACGTCCGGGTTTAATTAAAAGACGTCCGGGTTTCTGAAAAAAAAAAAAATTTAATACTCCTATATAATATTTTTATTTATAATTATAGGCTCTACAATTTTTGTAAACAAGAAAACAATATCAAACCAATTTTGTAAGTGTAGATTTGATTAAGTGATGATTAATTGAGTAGTTGTTTATTAAATTTTGTTTATTTCATCATTATTTAATTATTTAATTTAAATTATTAAATAGTGTAATAGATTGATGTGTGCAAAATTATAAGATTTAACAAATTAGATGTGTGCAAAAATTAAAAGAATAA